>CABFWO010009942.1:0-10516 GCA_902155825.1 Timema genevievae
CTACCATTCCAAGCCTTCAAGAGAGTAAGAGCCTACCATCCCAGGGCCTTCAAGAGAGCAAGAACCTACCATCCCAAGCCTTCAAGTGAGCAAGAGCTTACCATCGCAAGTCTTCAAGAGAGCAAGAGCCTACTGTCTAAGGGTCGTCAAGATAGCAAGAGCTTACCGTCCCAAGGCCTTAAAGAGGGCAAGAATCTACCATCCCAAGGCCTTAAAGAGGGCAAGAATCTACCATCCCAGGAACTTAAAGAGAGCAAAAGCTTACCGTCCCAGGGCCTTCAATAGACCAAGAGCCTACCGTCCAAGGGCCATTAAGAGAGCAAAAGCTAACCGTTTCAGAGCCTTAGGGAGAACAGGAGCCTACTGTCCCAGGGCCTTCCAGAGAGCAAGAATCTACCGTCCCAAGGCCTTCAAGAAAGCAATAGCTAACCGTTTCAGAGCCTTCCAGAGAGCAGGAGCCTACTGTCCCAGGGCCTTCCAGAGAACAAGAGCTTAACAGTCCCAGGGCCTTCAAGAACCTACCATCCAAGGGCCGTCAAGAGAGCAAGAGAGTGATAATCCACATTTCCCAGATCCAGTTAATTTATCATACGAATGAAGATTAACAGTAAGTGTACCTGTAGCGTTGTATTAATTAGATAAATTTATTAAAAATTGCATTTGTTTACAAATTTCAGGGGATTGAAGATTGACAAAAGGTGTAGGCTACCTAAAGCATTGTACTAGTTAGATAAATTAATAAAAATTGCATTCATTTACAAGTTTTAGGGTTTTTTTTCCTTTGGAGTAGGCCTAATTCCTATCTCACCCATGTTAAAATCAATTCCCTTTATGCGTTTTCGTATTACGCGATTATTTATCAGAACCAATCACTCGCGTAGTGCAAGGGACAGCTGTATTACATTTTCCTGGTCTTTTTTTAATCTCAAAAATGTTATCCCCTATAAAAACACATGATTATTTTTACCCCCCCAAATAAAAACGTTCCTGCGCCACTACCTCTAACAAATAAAGTAAATTTTTGATAGGCTCACAACAGAAAATTTTAATATATCTGAGAACTAGCAGCGAACTTTCCTCTTGACCTTGAGGTAAGACGTTTTGTAGCTTAATTTCCCTCTTTCTTATTGACATGACAAAGGGTGGTTGCTGATGAGGGGTGAAAGGGAGTACAAGCTGAGACAGAATAGAGAAGTAGTTTCACAAAACTACAACGTCAATTATATGTAAAGCCGTGAGGCCCGACAGAGATTTATTTTCTTGCTGACCGAGGCAGCCGCCTTAAGAACGTTTACTTTTTATCTTTTCAATAGACCACTGGCCTGAAACGAAAGGTCGTAACAATCAAACTTATGTAACCTCGTACAATATCTATGCGTGTATACCAGCATATTAATTAAAATCTGAAAATAAGTCAAATTCGCGATATTTATAAAAACAAGAAGGGGGTTAAAGTCACTATTTTACGGATCCAAATCTTCATTTTACCGACGAATTCCGGATCACAAATTTGAATTCAATTCTTGGAAAAAGAATGAACATAATATAAAACATAAATAATCACTAAATGTTAGCATTTAGTATTTGTTATATGTATTCATTATACCATTTATACACTCAATTAATTGTTAAATTAAATTATTGGTCTTGGATTTGGTTGTTAAGTTTGTACTGTAATAAACTTGGAGCTGAACTACCAATAACCATAGTTAAAGCTCTAAAACAAAATCCAATTCAAAATTTAAAAAAAAATTGAATTTCGGATCCGATATTTTCTCAAATCACCAAGTCTCGAATATCCTTAGCAATTCTAGGGATTCAAAGATTCGAGGAGGTGGGACCAGAGGGAGGGACGTATTTACCCCCTCCCTCCGAATAAATTTGTCACCCCTATTAGATTTACTTAACTTCCCTTCTGATATTCTTAAACATAAAGCTGGAATATGCCCTTTATATATAAAACTCCAAATAGCTACTGGAGGCATACAAATCTCAAAGATTTTCCAAGGAAGGACTACATCAAATATCTACCATACGAATTATTTTAGCACCTCGTCTTACTACCCGTTCGAACTATACGCTTATGTACTAATTACGCTAATGGTTTTGGGGATTAGGAAGATTATATTTATAGGAAGTGTACCCACATTTGCTTGAAGGGAGAGTTGAAAACCATTTTGGAAAAACTACCCTAAGTACACCCGACCAAGATTCTAACCTCGATCTCCCCGTCATCGGCAGTCTACTGTGAGAATAGCGTGTTACACCATACGGCCACCGAAGCGGGTTTATATACATTTAATTTTTCCGAAAACCTGCAGGCAAAGACCAATATAAATAGCCTGTAAGAGCATCCAATTTTCAAAAATTTGCTGGTAGACCTACTCCAAATATCTTTACGTGACATCTAATTTTTCCAAACATTTTCAGACGAGGGCCACTCCAAATATCTTCTGCGGGCCTCCAATTTTCCCACATTTGTCGGGGGAGGATATCCGGACCTCCTATTGGCTTGGGGTTCAAAGCCCCTCAAAAATCCCTTTATTATTTTATTTCTATTTGCCCCTCTCCTAGACAAACAAGGTTCTACCGCCACTGTAAAAGTAAAAATAAAATATCAGAATCTTGACTATAAATTGCAAATACTCACCATGCATCCGCCATGTTTTTCTCTCTCTTGATGGATCTACTCTGCCTGAGGTCTTGATTCCAACTGACGCTGACCTCAGCTTCGTGAGCTCTTTTTCACTGCAAGATAGGACGAGTTCGGTTCAGAATATTATCATGAACTTAGTTTTTTTCCACAAAAACTCAAGCGTACAATTACTTCAAGAGATAGCAACGCATTGTTGGACTACGGTAAAATCACGGTTGACAGGTGACTCGCGGCCTTGAAAAAAAATCATGATAAACGCGGTACAGCTGGTGGGTTCCTTTGCTGATTTATTCCAATAGAATCAAGGCTTTTAAAAAATTTAAAAAGTTTCTAGGACAGAACTTCAGATAAAAACTCACTTGTAGCTACAAATACGGTCGTTGAAGTATTTTAAATAAATTTACTATTATACATCAGAGTTTTTATTTTTTTTACCACCGCGTCTAACTACCTGTTCGGGCTATACGCATATATACTAAACACGCTAATGTATTAAGGGCAAGAAAGGTTAAATTTACTGGAAGTATACCCAAATTTTCATGCAGGAAAGGTAGAAAAACAGTTTATGGAAAAGCCCCCTATATGCCCGACCAGGATTCGAAGCCCGATCTCCCCGTCATTGTCAGTCTATTTCGAAAGTGACGTATTTGACCATTCGATCACTGAAGCAGGCTATGTATCAGAGTTATATTTTACTGGCTCCAGGTTACTATGTAGTTAAAAATTCAATGAGACACAATCATTACATACTTTTTCATATAATCTATCATAGTTTGGTATGCACAAAACTTTCAATTATCAGTCCTCGGTAAATTACACCTAAATAAGTTTTCCTCAGAAAAACAAATATATGGTGTTGATAACTACAGGAAACATTCTTCAGATATAAATTTTGAACAAAACTGTTACAGATTTTTATACAAAACATCAAATTTTCATAATTCATTCGTTCGTTAGTAAACTACAATCAAAAAATAGTGTTTGAGAAAAACGAACATCCAGTCCTATTTTATCGTGTAAAACACTCCGGAGGTACCCATTTAAAATAAAAAAATGGTTTTCTGTTTTCTACCATTAAGTCAATTTTACACACACACACACAAAGTACACAGGATTATTTACTATGTAACATTCCATTTTAAACAAAATCGTCAGAGCCATTTTTAAAATATTTCTAATTCTAAAAAATTCAATCATCAGTGAACTACCATTAAACCAATGTTTGTCTATAAAACAAGCATACAGTTCTATTTATCAGCTGAGGTATCTATTTTGAACAAAATTATTATTTATGAAAAATTTCTAATGTTAAAAAAATCAGTCATTAATAAAAATATCCTAAATTTTATTTCTAGCATCAGAATGAAGATTTTACCTTTAGGTATGATCATATTACATATAAATATCAAGCTTGAACAAAATCCATCAAACAGTTTTGGCTGTATCTTCAGGGACGGACAGACAAACAGAATGACAAAACCCACTTTTTTGAGTTCGGGGATATAACGTCAAGATATCTCATAATCTTGAGGTAGAAGAATGGTTCCAAATACAATGTTTTCTCTATGAGATAATAAGCCGGTTCCTATTTGATATAAACTATGATATTACATGAACGTCCAATTAAGTACAGGTTGGCCAAATTATTTGGACCCAAGCTCTACAAAACAGTGGCGTAGCTCAGTTCTTGTTTTTTCCCAAAGTATTTAATGCCTCTTTTAAGGCTACAGCTAGAAAGGTAATCTGATCTATTTTTCACACATTAATACGTCAGTGACAGCTGCAGATCACATGATCTGACGTATGAATACGTGAAATAATAGCTATTAAATTTTCTAAATGTCAGTTAAGGTTCTTACTATTAAAAGAGTACTCTCTCTACCAAAGCCAACACAATGACAATAAAGCGTGTTAGAGGAACCAAAAATACCAAAGAGAAACTGCCTTAGAATAATTGGTTTAGTTATATTGGATGTTTGGAGAGGTTGTTTTTTTAATATAAAAAGCTCTGTCCAAGATTGGAATAATTTTCTTGGCATAGCCACATTTTAAAATAGTAATATTTCTTAAGACCAAAGGTGAGGATCAAATTGATGGTATTATCAAGTCATTTCCCCGGAAAATTAAACCATTTTTAACCAGATAGAGAAAGTTTTCAGGCAACTTATATAATATACTTTTGTACACTGTGTCTTAATATACCCAAAATTTATTACTAGTGGACATAACTGACAGCCAGAAAAAGTTATTAAATCTACTTTCACGTATTCATACGTCGAGTCGTGTTATTTTTGATAGAATTGATACAATACCACTAATAATATAGTAAAATATTATCAATATTGATGGCCAAAAAATATATTTGTATTCTATAAAAGGTTTTCTAAATGTCCATTCTTAAGAAACTCAAGGTAAAACCTACCTATCCGAGCTATCCGTATAGTTACACTAATGAGGTTGTGGGGAAGACTGTATCATCTTAATAGAATGCACTCGTATTTGCGTGGAAGAAGCGTGGGGAACAATTTAGGGGGGAGGGCCTCGGTACACCTGACCGGGATTCGAACCTCGGCGAACTCGACTGGACAAGACTGTCATTTTTATCTGCGTGCTTTTATCTCGTACTGGTAAAAACAGAAATATTGTATAACTAAACATTATGAATGTATCTGGTCAGATTCAAGAGTCCACTTCTTCTAGTGTCGTATCTTATTGACAATATCGCATCATGACGTAATAAAATACGTATGATGAGCAATGACATTAAACTTGAATAACATTTCATAAGCACTTGACTTGTTATAATGACGTACTAGAAAATGTTAAAGTGATTAGATATAGATAAATTGGTTTAAATATTAATATAGGTTTGACTATACTTATTTCGCTCATACACAATTGGTTTTTCCCGAATTTAATTTTTATAATACGGGTCAAGCTTTGAGAGAAATTTGGTTACGCTTTACTTTAAATTATTTATATGTGAATATCTTTAATTTAAATAATTTTCATTTTCATTACTATTAATTACTGTTCTTCATTGTGACAATTTATAATTTCCTTTGACCTTCAATGTGACAATTTATAATTTCCTTTGTCAATTTAAACGTATTGTTTAATTTATTATTTATTTATTCTTAATTCCAATTAATATTTAAATGATATTCACACTAGTGAAATTTGAATACAAGATTTTTTAATTTTTTTTTTCACGATACATAATTGAGAGCTACATGTTTTTTTTAAATAAAATTTTCAGCACAATAAAAGATGCAGGAATAATCTCACGGTTTAGTTTATGTTCGTATTAACTAATGTTTAGTTTATATGAAATTTTAATTAATGACCCACCTTAAGATCCTCCACGGTATCCTGGATTCACTTGTTTAAATTTTAGCTTCGTGGAAAAAATAAATGTTTTTATCGTGATATACAGATAGTTCTTAAAAAATATTATATTTTGAATTTTTCCTTTTGGTTAGGGTCAAGTCAACAATCCAAAACATTTCGAGATAAATTCTGAATTGAATTCGTAGATGCAATATTGAATTAAATATAATCGTAATAAACATTAGCGTATTTTTAATTCAAAGCATGTGCTAATAATATTATATTTTCATGTATTTTTCTAGTAACATCACTACACAATATTATTTCCTGAAATTTTTTAATTTTATCCTATAAAAGACCACATAGTCTGCAATTTTAACAAATTAGATAATTAAATTCTACTATGGAGTATTTACTGAGCTTGAATTCCTAAGTTACACCATGAATAATTGACCATAGTGAAAATTGAAACGGTTCCCTTCAACTATTACATTGTATACATATTATAAAAATGTAAATTGAATAATCTGAGCTGCTTACCTGGTAGAACGTAAACACGTATGCCTCATTAAATTATCTTCTATCGAATTTTTTTAGATAGCATTTGGACCTAAGACCTTTAATAATATTATAAAATTAATCTATGGTGTTCAAGGGTATTCCGTTGGGGTATGGGGGGGTGGTACTCTCTCTAATGTTGGGAAAAAGCTTGAAAGTCGGAAATTTTTTAGAGAGTCGAGATCTTGGGTTGAGAAATGCTAAAATTACTATGTATCACAGTATTTTATATTATGAAAGTTCTTTACAACAGATTAGTACAGACAAATTTTAATTTTCCCAAGTGTTAATCCCTACTCTTCAAAAGTTCCCAAATCCATAACTCATCAAACATTGAAAAGAGATTTTTTCTGTATCGGACTATATTGCATATAAGGCTTAGTTAATCAAGTTGGCTAGTAGTGCAGTTGTCAGTACCTATTAGTTTTAAGGCTACTACTAATAGCTTAGGCCTAATAAACACTAGTAGCCTTAAGTTATGCTTTAAGTTGATCACTTGATAGAGGCTGGAGTTTTACTGGCAGAAACTTGTAAGCTTTTCTATGTGCAATGATGGTGAATGTCATCAAAACAAATAATACTTGTAACTTTAAAAATTCATCATTAACAAATAACTTTAAAAATACAGTTGTCTAAAACCTCGAATAGGGCCCAACTATAGCCTCAAATTTTACAATTATTCCGGGTAGAACCCCCTGGTTCCCTACCCTATAACCCCCGGTGTTCTCAACGTTGCCATTGTTACATGGTCCACTGGGATTTTTTCTAATTTCAGAATGACTAGAGTTGGGAAATTCTCTGTTTCACCAACCCCCAAGCCCTTTTATATTTTGTGAGGCGCCCCTGGTGGTGTCCACTGATTTATTAGCATTGTGTTCCGTGGATATAAAACCAAATTAATTAAAAATATATTTACTTAAAATGCTGAATCATCAAAATGCAGCAACAATAGGCGTCAGTGTTAAAAGGATATTGATAATAGAGCAATTAAGCAACTTAAAAATGTAACCTTTTAAAATTTTGTTTCTTTTTCTTCTAGAACGATAGGCATACTTCTCAATTTTAGTTGAAAATTAATTGATACTGTCCATTCACAGTAACTTTAGCTTTTTTCCAACATTTAAAATAAATATGATATCTAGATGCGGCTATACCCGTAATTAGCAAAAATAATAACTTTTATATTTAATCCATCAAAATAAATTCAGTTCAATATCCCTTCGCCTTACAGACTGATGTTTTGGTACTTTTACAAGTAATGTCAATCGATTACACTTTTTTAAAAGAACAAACATATTTCAAAATTATTTTCAAAGTGGATTAATGCGAAGCTGTTTTTATAATAAGCCTTCGATTGCCAGAAAAGCTAAAATTACCATGGGTCATCTTTAACAATGTACACTAAATGTTTTTTTAACTGATCATAAATTATGAATATTTGATATCGTTAAGGAGAGTTTGGCAATCGCCCCACCCCCTCTCAAACCCACTCCTCCTTAGCATAAAATGTGCACAAGTCTTAACTCAATGTACTGAATGGGGATCATAAATAATTATCGGTATGTTAAATACTAGAGCTAACAGATTCAAATCACGCAACGCTAGCGCACTCATTGATACTGGTATCTGCTGTTTCGTTTTCAATGAAATAGATAATATCTATCAAAAACAATCACACGTGACCTTAATGTTTGACCAGGCAGCGCCACGGTGCATTTGTCCAAAAATAAGCTGCAGTACTTTGTGCAGGGGGTAGACCTAGGTTTAGGTAATATATGGTCATAATATAAAAATGTGAGAAACTGGTAAATATCGTCACAACTTACCAAAAACGGGGATTCTTGTAATTAAGCCGACTGTATTCCAATTGTTTCAATTTAACATCTTTCAGCATAGCCTAAAAAGTAATGGATAGGACTGTATCACCTCACAATAATTCAACTTTCTCTAGTAGTTCGTATAATGTCCGCTGCGCCTCTCTTTTATTTTACATAGTTTACAGTTCATTATTTTGAACAAACAATTATCACTATATTATATTTTCGCACAAATTTTTACTTTGAATTACCCAAGAATATAGAGCTTAGTACCAGCTATCGGCTATACAATGCATTTTATAACCATACGGAAATATTAAGAACGTGATTCACATAGTGTTTGAAATATTAGTATTAGTCTAATTGGTTGAATAAGGAATATAAAAAATATAATTTCCAAGTATTGAAATACTATGATTAAATGTTTTAGTGAGTGTGTTAGCTTTGCACATAGTGGAAAAATGGTTTCAATAATTACTAATAAGTTATCATGGAAATAAATAATTATATTAGTTTTTACGTGTGCCATGATTATTTATACCATTCTCAAGATGGTCGTAAACTATTTATTGTCTGTTCAGTGAACCGTGAATTAAGTTTTAATCAAATTGGATTTGAATTTTACTAGTAAAAAGCCTTTGCTCCATGGAAAGATCCATCTTCTTACAGGCAACACCCCCCCCGCGCGACCATCCCTTAAACTTATCAATATTTTTCATGGTCAGCACCTTTCAACTCAAATCATTTCATTCAACCACAGACCCATTTAAAAAAGAAAACTTTTTCACATCCATACTCTCTTTTATTTTCAATTTACAATCGTGATCCTCTCTACGTCCTCAATAAACACCAATCCTATAATCTGGTTTCCTACTTCCAGCCTTCTTCACCTTTCACAGTCTTGAACATTGAGCACTTCATTTTAAGATTCCTACTTTTTTTAAATTTGTTCGTGCAAAATTTCTGTAGGACTGTCATGCACCCATTTGACATTCTAATTTCTTCTTCCTCATAACTTTGCTCTTTCAAGAACCCTAATCGCAGCCAAACTATGTCCCTTCTCCAAATCCTAGTGTATAATCCGCCTTTAAGTATGCCCTCTAAGCACATGAACCATACTCATTAATTCTCCTTACCATAGAAATAAAATCTTTTTTTCTCACCATATTTTGCCTATTTCAGATTTCTCGTAGTAATAATTAGCACCCTGATAGCTCTCCCCTCGATCAATTTAATACTCATCCTTCATCTTATATTGTTATTGAATAGGACTCCAAAATATTTAACCTACGATATATATCAGGGATATGCAAACTTACTTAAAGGAGGGCCAAATAAAAAAAAAGTTTGTGCTAAAGATTTGTATGCATGAATCTTTCTTCAAAATTTATTCTTAAAAATGACAAACACACATAATAGAACTATATGAATAACTTTAAATACATTGAGAATGGAAAATAATCATAAACACATTAGTGGCTTAGTAGGATTTTAAGTTCGTTCAGAAGATATATATGATGAGGTGTGAAATGAGTGAAAATGTGAATAAACTTCCAGGATTTTTTCATAATTTGGGTTGAACTGTGAGGAGGTGATTCTCAAGAGAGAAAACAGATGTTCATCAGCAATTCTGTTTCTAAGATCACTTTTCCTAAATTTCATGGTGAAAAACACTTGTTCGCATGTATATAAGAATACAAACATTGTCATATATTCATATTTTGGGCATGATTTAACTAGTTTGGAAATGTTGAGGGTCAGGGTGGCAACATTGGGCATGATTTAACTAGTTTGGAAATGTTGAGGGTCAGGGTGGCAACGCAACACATCTTTTAATTTAGCAACTAATATTCCATTTCAAAATATTAGTAATTTTTTTTATATTCTAAATCCACTAAGTATAATGCTGATCGTAGGATAACTTCTATTTAAATAAGCTAGTAATAAAAAAATTGCGAGTCTAGTAACAACCAATATAAAGGAAAACTGACCAGAATCTTATGATTTTACTATAATAATTCAGGGAGGGAATTATATATATATATATATAAATCAACACTTAATTCGGATTTACTGCAAGATGGTTATTAACGTTATATATTTTGACAATACTGAAATACTATTTTATTCCTTTTATTAAATAGTAAGTCTTTAT
>CABFWO010009943.1:0-10516 GCA_902155825.1 Timema genevievae
TCCCTCCCTTACCCCCACCCACTAGACCCACGAGACCGGTGCCTAGCAACTAACATAACCCAGAGACTGCACTTTGACTAGACGCAACCAGTTACACACACAAAGTAGCAGCAAGGGATAACATGCTAACTCACCTGCTTAAAAAATTATTCTAAAATTGAATGAGTAAAATCTCCTGGCTCATGCCTCATATAAAAACGAACGACCTGAATCGTATCAATCTGCAAAACTTAACAAGAATGGACGATCTATCGATATACCTTTCTGTAAGTGGGAACTGTACCAGTTACTGAACATGCCTGCCTCCATGCAAGACGACTAGATTGTGAAAATTTCGACCGTACTGGAAAAATCTCGTTTCGTCATTTTCGCTCTTCATTCGGGGCGTAACAATATGATGGCTTCAAATAGAAGCATGTTCGTTCATTGTCGACTACGGGTGGCTAAACACTACCTCAATAATTCTGTTATATACCATTACGAGGGTATTAACTTAGCCTTCAGGCGAGATTTCTTATCGAAATATTACGATGAATATGCTTATTTCCAGACTTCATACTATGGTTCGAGCGCTCCTTTAGATATTTGACCTTGCCCGATTCAAAACGCACGCACCCATAGTCGTGTTTGACGATAGCCGTCGGAAAATTACTCTCAAGGACGGTATGATAACGTGTCGTATAAGGTACTAGATGGAGGAATATTTCCCTACAAACACCAAAGCGTTCTACCTCATCATTCACGATTGTGTAGTTCACTGTATCCCTTCCAGCAGTGACGTTATAAATATGGCATCATAAATGGATCTCTAGCTTACTTGTGTCCTACAATATGTTGATCGACGTGCAAGGGTACCTAAGCGGGGAGAGTATCTTTCTATTCAAGGAGGTAGCCATCCTACATTTCAATCCACTCAATGAAGTCATCTTTATGTTCCTCCATTCGTTTGAGATTGCCTTTCTCTCACAATGAAGTAAGAGGAATGTAAATTGGGTGATGACGTACATCATGGACTGTATTGGGAAAGTGGGGTTGGACCGTATTCTGAACTTGGTACGCTGATTTATTCTCATCTATAAAGAGAGAAACTATCAATAACGACGACAATATCAATGATCTAAATTAAAGGAACCGAGAAGATAGCTTGGCTACAGATCGTCTTTGACAGTGACAAGTACAACATTTAAGAGTTGAACGATATCGGCTGTCTTTCCCTAAAAACGCTTAAAACCCTAAGCAAGGTAGTAAAGTGTCTCATATTTTGATACTGCCTAATGCCAACACGTGTGCTACAGAAAATATCAAGCTTGTCCCACCAAGGTGGGGCAGGGTTCAGGGGGCGTGTGTGTGAACTCACTTTGGCACAGTGAGGGCCCACTATTATTTTGGGGGAGGCTCTCTTTTGCAGTTAGAGCTTGAACTAGCTGGACCTCTCTGAAACTTACCCATCCAAATCTCCCCCTTCCCCAGTGCTATTAATCTCTATACCCCCACAATGATCCACTGAGTGGAGACATACTTGATAATCAGGTCCGTGACACACGCCTAACTACTGCTTTAGAATAAACTACACTTTAAGTGAGACTTATCTTCATAAATAAAACGCAGTGGGGTTAACATTTTACTAAAACTTTACTGTAGTAAATTGTACAGTAGACCTGACTCTACAAAACATATAAACACTCATTACCGGGAGAAAAATTATCGAGCTCAAGGTTGAAATGGGTTTGTCAAGTCACTTAAGCTCATTATGTGACACATTCAGTTTTAAAGGATCAAAAGTAGAATCCTGTATTATTGGCTTAAACCGTACAAGTCCCGGATTTAGTCCTTTTACAATGAAATCCCCCTAGTTTCTCATCGCGGTCATGATCTCAGTTCTTGTTTCTCCCATTCAAGCTGTACCACCTTTAATTTATCAAGACCTATTTTCGTTTACAATCCCTTCAGTTTCACTTGGCCCATCTAACCGTCGTCCTAAGCGAAGCAATATAACAGCACGGCTCTTTCACTAAGGTCATATCAATGAACTATCTCACGACACTTGTCCCGGTGAACCGATCGGACACACTGGTCACAGAGAACACACCTTTACCGCTCGTACCAGAAAAATTACTATCTGTTCATTAGCCTACTTATCAGGTCACGTGTTTGAGTGCCACGCCTCTGGCGGATACTCTGGTAACTCTATTATTTTTATTAAATTTTCCTAGACGTGACATAACAGGGAGTTCCAATTGTTGTGACGTTTGGGATAGCTACAGTCTCCCTTATGAATTGTTTAAGGGTTTTAGATCTGAATGAACAGAACTTTTGTAACTTCACCTAAAGCGCTATACAGAACGATACAGGTTTGATTATCCCTTCCCTGGTTCACATAATACCTGTTTTTATCTAATATAAGATGTACATGAGTTTTGATCAACTGTCTTGTTTCTGCGGATAAGACTGTGGGGATACTGCAATCACCACAAGGTATAAACGGAAGAAGGAAACTATCGATGAGATTGATACTGCTACCATCCCCAAGCCCGAACGTACGGCTTGGAAGAAGAAAAAAACTATCGACGTGACTGGTACTCCTATCATCCCCAAGATCAAAAGTACGGCTTGGCAGAAGAAGGAAACTACCAACGAGATGGACGGACCTAAACGTAATGTTAGGAAGCGTCAACATTGTGTATCACTATAATCATTTTAGTATATTCCTAGACTTGGAAGAAGTACAACACGAGAAATACACAGACCAATTTTTTTTTGCTATGACGAGGGATAATCTGTTAGTTTCGACAACGATTAAATCTCCTTATCCTTTTGAAGATCTTCAGTCTGCATATCAGCATCAATGGTTAAAGGATACACGTCTAGACGACTGGGAGGAAGTTGATTTGAACTATGACGAAGCGGCAACCCTGGTGTATACACTTATCCGTTTAGCCGATATTATTTATGCTATCGGTGGGAAAGAATAAACTCTCATTTATAAAATTAATTAGTGAGCATGCGTTCACCTTGATAGGTATACAAAGTGAAGAGTGCCAGAGGAAAATTGTTTGTGCCTGCCTATTGTTTACTACTTGAAGGACTGGTATTTGAAAGGGCAGTACAAGGCCAAAAGTCCTCCCAAAACTGTCGACAAAGCTGATCGAGATATAGAAAGTATTTATAATTGAAAATATCTATATAGTGATTAAAATAGTTGGTTTAACTCTTATCATTTATCCTTATAGGATCTTCGTTAAGTTTGTTTATATTTGTTTACACATATTTATCCATCTAGGAAGATTGGTTTTAATCTGTTAGAGTGTAAGTCTTAAGATGTAGAGATATTTCATCTGTTACAGTAAAAGTTTTGTTTTTTCAAACCAGCAAGTTAGATAATATTTAATCTGTTAGAGAACAAACTTATGAATATCAAGTTCATGTTAACACTTCACTAGTTGAAACTGTAGTGGGTAGTGATTTTTGATCTTTTAGAGTATAAGCTTAGGATATATCAACACTGTGCTTAAAAATAGTGGATAAAATTATACTTTAATCGTAGCGTTTATTTCACCATAAATGAATATAAGGATTAAAGGAATATATATATATATATATATATATATTAGCAGAAAAGGCTTTCTTGCCACAAATAAGTTGTTGGAAACGGCATCAAATGTTTCAGTGCTTTTTCTGAAAGTTCTTTTGCTGGTTGACGAGAAAACTAACATAAAAGTGAATCTTTAAATGCGCCTCTCAAGGATGTGGGCACAAGGGACGTGGCCAATCCCCCCACTTTTCAACCCCACTTTTTAGCAGGGCTTTAATATGAGAACGCATCTATTTAGTATATACCTGTGATTTGACCTTTTATATACAATATTATAAGATCTAAAAATATATAAAGGTATGTCACGGGTTCCTTGGACGTCCTCGCAGACCCCCTGGACGAGCCATGAGGACCCCTGGGGGTCCACGGACTCCACTTTGAAAATCTCTGTAATAGAGCATTATTATAGCAAAATACAATAGCCTTGCCGATGATTATGCATTCTTATAGCAGACTATGTATAATATATTTGGTTATATATTATATATATGTATATAGATATAAATACATATTTAACTATACAACATATAGATAAATATATCTCTATATAAATATCTATGTGTCTACATAAATATATTTATATATTTTCTTGCTATATATCCATGTATGTGTATTCTTATATATATATATCAGAAAAGTGTATATATATATATATACACTTTTCTGATATATATATATATATATATCCCTTCTAGAGTATGAAGAATGAGGGCGATGTAAAATTGAATCGCGACAAGATAACTGCCTTACATCCAAACGCTCAAATATATATTATATATATTTAACATCGCGTCTTACTACCTGTTCGGGTTATACGCTTAAGTACTAATTACGCTAATGGGTTAGGAATTGGGAGGGTTGAATTTAGAGGAAGTGAACCCGCATTTGCGTGGAGGGAGAGTGGAAAACCATTTAGGAAAAACCACCCCCAGTTCACCCGACCGAGATTCGAACCTCGATCTCCCCGTCCTCGGCGGTNAGGGAGAGTGGAAAACCATTTAGGAAAAACCACCCCCAGTTCACCCGACCGAGATTCGAACCTCGATCTCCCCGTCCTCGGCGGTTGACCTCAACACGACTAGCGCGTTAGCTAACTACGCCACCGAGGCGGGTCAAACGCTCAAACGATTTGATATGTTTATAAGGAGACATCTTTACGAGTGACAAGTTTGATCCATCCATCGTTAAGGTGATATCATTGGGTTATTTTGAGTTGGTTGGTTTTAAATTAAGACGCGCAATTCTTAAGAGATGCAGAGAGAAAACTAAAACTGTCTAAGATTTTAATTGTGATCCCTTGAAACCTATACCAAATGTATTTTATCGTCACTTTGAAGTGGCCCATGTTCTCCCCTATAACAGATACTTTGTCCAGATTTATGATAATTTTCTCCCAGAGACGCATTGGTCTATCAACGTTTAACAATTGATTCTAAAAGAAATGGATATTTGTTCTTTATTCGACCAATAAACACAAGCGTATACTTATTTAACTTCGTGACGCTGGATTCTACACTCCCCATTGGTCCTTACCTATAATACTTGAGTGTGATGACGTTTTGTAGTAGAATTGTGTTGCATTCTGTATATTTTGAGGTAATTTGGAAGGAAAATATATACTTGGCTCTTCACGGTTTAAGGGATAAGCTGTGCGTTGGTATATTTTTATTTTTCCTAAATTATCGTTATGGCATAAACATATTAATATTTCTAAATTCCTTTTTTTTTTAATATTTTGCCCATGGTTTTAAATTGACCCTCCTGGTTCTCCGAGATGTCCGTTTCGTTTGACATGGTATATATTTAAACATTCAAATATATATTTAAATAATAGAGCTTATTTAAATTATGGGAGAGATGAGTTATATCTAAAGCTCTAACACTATTGCCTTTCTTGACCTTCTCTTGAAAGAAGGCTATGTTTAAATTGTGTTTGTTTATGCCTGCGAATACTGTCGTGGGTTGTTTTGACCAGATATGTATGTGGTAAATGGAAAAAAAAATCTATTTTGCTGATAATTGACGTAAATCCTCAATGCATAGCAAATGCTTACACCTATTGTTTGTTTCTGCATCTCCTACTGAAGATGGCATATTGTATTTACTGTTTAAATTAAGTCAAAGACTTACTGACTAGGCCTCACATTATTCATGTTATGGATAGTTAATAATATTTGTATTTCAAACGTTGAAAATTGCAATTGCTGGAACATTTGGGTCCTGCTGGCTCTTCATTTGTTTGACGTTCTTTAACCGTTTCACTTCAGTCCAGAGCAAATTTTGTTTGTTCATGCTTATGCTTTATTATAGATCGAAATTTTAAAGAAAGGTATTTTAGATTGCAATTGAATACACTTTGCCAATAAGCCTATTTAAATAAGAAGGTAAGTTAATTGAGAATTTGCGCCATGCTTACTAGTTTCTCTCGCGGAGAATATTAATTGACGCATCATGTTGTATGTTCTTAGTCTGAATCAGGCGTTATATTGTATGTTTTTTTATGTTTTATGTCAAAGAAAATCTTATGGTGCCACTGAACTCTTAAGCCTTCTTATTGTTGTGGTACAACGCCAAGGTATCTCAAGCAACATTTTGACTTAACAAACACAAAGTGAAAACTTACAAAACCGGCTAAAAACATAGTGCTTGGTGGAGGGGGGAAAAACTTGCATTACGCATAATATTTCAGTGTGAACAATCAAAGTGATTAACTCGGCTAAGGAAATAAGGGATATTTTTTTAAACTCCTGTATCTCACTAACCACTTGAGCTATAAATTTCATCTTTGTAAAGATGACTAAAATAGTTCGTCTCAATCAAGTGATACATTTTTACGTTACTCTCATTCTTTAATGACGAGTTAAAGGGGTTGAGGGGTAAATGTGACCATTCCCCCGCCCATTTTTGGGAACCATGATATTAAGTTTAAATTTCATATTTTATCCTTAGTTTATATCCCAAAAAATTATCTATGCCAGTTTTCAAGACTCTATGCTTTCTGGAAGTACCCTATAGGTTTTGACTATCAGTGAGTGAGTTAGTGAGTCCTGATGAAATAAGGTTTATTTAAAAAAATCCTGTATCTCATAACTGTTTGAGCTATAACCTGCAGCTTTGGAAAGATGACCAAAATAGTGCGTCTTAACGGGGAGTTAAATTTTTACGTTCTTATGATTCTTTGGAGACGAGTTAGAGGAGAAGTAAATGTGGTTTTAGTTGTATAGTGTTAAATGTGTGTGGCATTGCTTGATAACTTGGCTGGTATACTTCTGTACATCTTGATAATATTATATTCATACAACTGTCCAGGACAGAATAAAAACAAAAATGCCTTTCTTCATTGCTTTTGTACTCTCTTCAAACACTTAATTTTAGGCCAATACCTCAAAGGTTTCTTGTATCAGGGCATACTTATAATGAAGAAGATGCTAGCCCTAATGGAAAAGGAGAGCTCTAAAAGTGGGTGCAATTTATGTGCCATCTCAGTGTGTGCCCATTAAACGTTTAGCAAAGAAAACGGGTCCACCCTATGAATACCTATATATACAGATGATATTTATGATATAAAATCCTTCTAAAGTGAAAGCGGGAACAATTTTAAAGTTATTGATTAAAGGGATAAAGTAAAGTGGAGTGACATTTGTGCTATTAAGGTTGAAAAGATTTTTCTGAACTCAATATTTTACAAAAAATGTTTTTCGCAAGAAAACTTCAAAATAATAGACGTGAGATTGAAACAACGAGGTCGTCCAAATACTTTCATATTGAAAAAAGTTTATAACTGTATCTCTAAGATACCATTCTTAAAGAAGATTTATTTTATATGTGCTACAGCAAAGCAATACCGAAACTGGAGTTTCTTCAAAAACTTGAAGTCACTTTCTTCAACAGATTCAGATAATCAGAAGGGTGTTGAAGATGTATACATGAACAGCTAAGAATAAAAATGTGTCTATAATGCTGTGCTTATAATACTAACTTTTATTTACATATTGGAAATAAATAATAAGCTTGTTGAAGAGTTACAGTTATTTATTAGGAATTTAAGAACAAAACAAATACTTTTTAAATATTTTTGCGATTAATAAAAATATAATATTTTTAATTTGAAGGATTATTTTCTATATTTTCTATAGTTACTAAATCTCACAAAGCTCCCTAATGTTATTTAATACAACATTATTAAAATACTTTATATTTTTACTATTTTAGATTTTTTAAATAATAAAATTGATTAATTTAAGTAAATTAATTGAATATAATGAGCTATAATTTTAATTTGTTTTTAATTTGTGCATTACGTGGAAATACTTGTAATGTCACCCCCTAAAAACTGCAAAATATTTCCTGGGCATCTGAGTAAACTGTTATGTATCTTATATGGAGGAAATACAATACACTTGGGGATAATGTTAGAGATAATTTTTTAAAAGCATACTTAAAAGAAACATATTCAACATCCCCATATTTTGCGTAAGGTACAAATCCAGGAATAGATTTTTATCTGTTTTTTACAACATCAACTAAATCTGATATTTACTAAGCTTCTTAAGATATTAACTAATCATTTCATCCGAAGCAAATTGTTTCACTAATTTAAATCTAATTTCAAAGTAATTGTTTATTTTATAATAGGTAAAGAAATATGCTTAACATTCAGATAAAAGGCATCAAAATAAATTATTCATAAGCAATAGGAATATTGCAAATAAAATATTTGGAATCAGTGGTATTAGAAAAACAATTTTACGTAATATTAAAAGTATCATGTCAAGTGTATTTATATTTAAAACTACAGATTGAATAATTATCGATTTGATTATCTGGTAACTACTCTAAGAGTCTTTCAATTTTATGTCAGTTTTGGATTGTATTTGAATTATCATTAGATCAAGTCGTTTTCAACATATCTATTTAAGTGAAACATTCTTATTAATCATTATATAATTTTACCAGTTTACACTATTGATCTAGGAATAAATGATACAGACCTTTAATTTCTAGGTAGCCTACTATACAAGTATTTGATGGAAATAGTACCTATGAAAAACAATTAAGGGAAATAGTCACACCCAGTGCACCTGATTGGAATTGAACCATAGCCAATGTGTTTTGAGTCAGAAGATAAAAATCTTGACACCAACCATGCTTGTATGAACTGAAAATTAAACCTCATATTATTTCACTTAACAGCCCAAATCACACGTGATTTACCGATATATTAGATACACTATTTTGCTCGAGCCAGAAACTAGATCCAGAAATCTTATTAAGTGCCGTTTTCTGTATCCTTCACTAGACTACAGCAAAACTGAGAGCATTGATATAGTTATGATTTTTTAAATAATTGTTCTTCAATATTGTACTATAGTTTTAAATAATAAAGCTTTAAAAAATAAAGGTACTGCACCTTGTTAGGCGTTTTATATGTGATCCAGTTGGGCTCTTGGCCAGTGTTTCAAAAGTAAAAGAAATATTGAAATTAATTATTTTCGAGGAATTTTTTTTTAGCACCGTGTCTTACTATCCGTCACTACATTAATGTGTTAGGGATTAGGAAATTTAATTTTGAGGATATATTCATCCACATTTGCGTAGATATAAAGGGTAAAACAATTCAGAAAAAATCACCCTTGGTGCACCCGACTAGGATCGAGCACTGACATCCCCGTCTTCAGCAGTATAATCAGTTGCGAGAATACCTTAGACTATGCGGCCACCGAAGCGGGTTTCAAGGAGATAATATAACAATTCCCAATTTCGGTGATATCTCTAAGTAATAAAATCCACTACACTCATATTTACAAATCAATAAAATTAATGTTGAAACAAATATAAAATAATTAATAAATGGAAATGTTTCTTTTCAGTTATAAAAAATTTAATTTTAGTTTTCGGTTTTGATTCCAACATGTACAATCAAATTATATTTTAGAATCCGATGAAAATTGAGGACCTGACAAGAATTTTAATTGAAACTACTTTGAGTAAAAATCATTTTTGTGGTATAGTTATTTTTTATCCTTTTCCACCTGCGTTTAAAGGAAAATGCTATTATCCTTTAAAAAAAGTTTAAAAAGTTTCAATTTATTTAATTTTATTTATGAATATAATAATTTAAATCTAAAAAATTATAGTTCATTTATAAATGCACATTAGTCGAATCTGTGTGCTGTACGTGTACAAAGAAAATATGAACCATAAATAAAAATCTATCTACGATTTAAAGATCCTATAAAAGAATTTGAGAAATAAAATATAAGCTTTGCGTTAGTGGTTAATAGCAAAATAAGATCGATTAGTAGCATTGTTTGGTGAAATTATTTTATTTTATTTCTAAGACTCTTTAATTAAATACAATTTGATAGTGAATGATTATACATTTTGCTGTATACTACAGCTTGTACCTATCTATTTTTGACATAAAACATTAAATACATAAAACAATATTGGGGCAAAGATAAAAAAATCGGCCATTTTTTTTACTCGATTCCAAACAATTTTGTTTTGAATATATTTTAACATAGGTATATACACATTTGAGATAGGATGCAATTGCTGTTTTATTATATTATGTTTATTCAATGGGAGTAAACAATCTTGCCTATGAACAAAAAAAAATTAAGAAAAAAACTTTAATTCTCACATACACATGATATGATATGATGTTTTAAATTTATGCGCATCGGTGTAAATTTTGGAAAACTATTTATTATAAGACTATATGTGTTATTTTTATTTAATTGATGCATGTATAATTTAAACTAAACTATTTATGTTAATTTAGATAAATAGATAATTAGGCCAGTTGAGAGTTTAATTTAAAATTTTAATAAACTAAAATGTACACTCCGTCGAGATTGTAAGGTAGCAACTTTATAAATCAGCCTGCGTGGTATGCTATACCTCCATACATGACTGCAG
>CABFWO010009944.1:0-10514 GCA_902155825.1 Timema genevievae
GTATGTATGTATGTATTATGTATGTATGTATGTATGTATGTATGTATGTATGTATGTATGTATATATGTATGTGTGTATGTGTGTACGTATGTATGTATATGTGTATGTATGTGTGTGTATGTGTGTATGTATGTATTTGTGTGTGTATGTATGTGTGTATGTGTGTATGTATGTATTTGTGTATGTATGTATGTGTGTATGTATGTGTTTATGTATGGATAGTTATGTTTGTGTGTATTTTTATTATTAAACAATATGATCACCTGTTTTGGTGGCCATATGATTTAAGGCGTCACTCTCACAATATACTAAACTGCCGATGACAGGGAGATAGGGGTTCAAATCTTGGTCGGGTGTAATTAAGTGTTTTTTTCCTAAATTCTTTTCCACTCTAGCTTCACACAAATGCGGGTACTCTTTCTCTAAATGCATCCTTTTCCTCATCCTTAACTCAGTGGTGTTATTATTACTATACACAACAACCTGAACAAGTATTAAGATGCGGCACTGAAACAAAATACGATCAACACCATGATTTTGTTCAATTTATTTTAAAAAGTTGGGATTGAGATTCCAACTTAAATAGAAAATTCTTCCCTAATATCGTGGAGAGGGGATGGTTAAACTAAGCCACCCATGAGGAAAACCATCAATAATGCACTCACCCTAGAGTCGAACCTCAGCCACCTTGTCACCCAGTAATCCAATCTATTGCAAACCCCTCTCAGTGGCGTTTCCTATTCTCTCTCTTGTTGAATTTTGGTGAATTTAATTTAAATTCTTGCACGTCATTCTTTTCTATTATTATGTTTTAATCATTATCTATGTAGATAGTAAATAGTATTATTGTATTAGAGCGTACTAGAATAATAAAACTCTCAATGGGGGCTTTTCTATCTAAATTTTATTCCATGCCAAAAAGTAGATTTTTTAATTATTTTGTAAAGATATAAACTACTCCCACCACCCCCCTTTTCAATTCCCGCACTAACAAATTTAATATTTTGTTATTAAATATGGTTTCTTACGTCCCTAAAAAAGTTCATCTTCCAACTACATTGAAAATAATGTTCTATATCAGTTATCTACATTTTAATTTCTTCCATTGCCTGAGCTTCAATTTGGAAATTCCAGATATTCATACGTCATTTGACTTTCCGGGAAGGTCTATTTATTTACATGACAAATTTCAATTGTCTACACCCAATCCGCTAGAAATATTATTTATATTAGTTTAAGAAATTTTAAGAGGGCCTGCCCTCCCCATTTTCCAATCCTCCATTTTGAAATCTTTATTCCACCCATTTCCTCACCCCTTCTATAAATAACTACTATTTAACATGTATTTTGGTTTTTCGAAGTGATTCCTCTAAATTCCTCATAAATTTTGTTTATCTACCACACTTAACAGTTTTTTTATACTCCCCTCCCTCCATTTCCTGGGATCCCATTTTTTCATTTAAAATTTTCAGAGTTTTATATCCAATTAAAGCGGCATCTTTACCAGCCACCAAATTTCATTTTCTTCCACATTGAGAGTTAGTTTTTATTGGTTTTGTAAAATTTGAATCCCCTCCCCCAACCTATATTTTTCTAACTCACTCGGAGATATTTTAAACTCTAAGATTCATTTGGTTATCTGGAATTTTCTTTCCACCTGTCTGCCTAGTTTTAATTCTATACCACATCTCATAAGTGTTTTCCAACCATACTCAGCCCCCTTTCCCCCTCTTTTGCCAGAAATTCAATTTTAATATTTAAAATTATCAGACTTTTATGTTTATTTAGAGTGCTCCCTCTCTATACCTTCTTAATGAATTTAAGTTCTCCACCATATAGAGAAGTAGTTAAATGTGTTATTTTTGTAATTAATGCTAACCCCCTAACCCCCATTTTTGAAAACCCATGTGAACTGTTTTTGTTCTAAAATGGTCGATTCGTCTTCAATCAGTTGAGAGAGCTGTAACCGTGCCCCACCTTATCCAAGAGCAGTCATGCATGGAGAGAGAGAGAGAGAGAGAAGAGAGAAAGAGAGAGACTCTTTTTGTAACCGCGTTTTTATAGCCGTCCGGGTAAGCATATACATTACTTGAACTAACGTGATAGGAATGAGGAAGGTAGAATTTAGAGACAATTTACAAGCATTTGCGTGGGGGTAAAGTTTGAAAATAATTAGGAAAAGTAACTTTCAGTACATACGACCGAGATTCCAGCCCTGGCCTAACCTTCATTGACAATACAACCTTTTGCTAGAATGTTGCCTTAGACTAGGTCTCAGCAACCTTTTAAGGCCTTGATCAACTTATCAAAGGTCACGTGGTCATTCATTGTTTCTCCAATTACTTTATACTATAACTCAGTCATTATTTTTGTTGTCTTTGTATCTTATATTAATTTTATTCTTTAAAATCAACATATTACTAACCATTCGGGCTATATACATACGTAGTAAGCTACGCTACTGTTTTAGCTATGATAAAGGTTGAATTTACGAAGACTATACCCGCATTTGTGTGGATAGAGAATGGAAAACCATTTAGTAAAAAACATCCGCACCATACCCGAACGAGATTTTAACCTCAATATCCTAGTCATCTGCAGTTTAGTGTACTGCGAGAGTAACGCCTTAGACCATGCGGCCACAAAAGCGGGTAAAATGGTGTTAACTCTTGCAAATGGCAGGGTGGTGTGGTGATCTTGAGTCATCTTATTTGCTTTACAAATCAAGTAAAGAGATGATAATAATTCATCAAGCTCCTTGATCCGGATCATAGAGCCTCGTGGCTTGAAAGAAGATGCCCACATCTCCGGGGACTGTCGTGTGGGTATGTCAGGGCAAGGGGTTTTTAGAGAGGAGGGCACGCGCGTAACGCTAGGCGTGGGTCGTCCCAGACGCCCGGACAGCGTCACGACGCCCATCCATCTACGTCATCGACCAGCCGGCTGTGCATGTTCCGGAATGCATTCCTGAGATAGTTGGTTGGTTGTTTGACGTGGTGGTGAAATAACTAGAACTGATGTTTGATCCGAGCGTGGGTTGGTCAGTGACGCACCAGATAAATAGATCCAATTAGGGAATGTATTATATATCACTCACGCCTCCATAGCCTAGTTATTAGTTTGTTTAGGGTTTTTTACCGCACATTTTACTACCTGCCCAGGACTTGTACATTTTAATTACTCTAGGAATTCACATCGGTGTTCAAATGTCTTAACACGTCACTTTCATGTTAGGCTGGATTGTCAGGGATGGGGAAATTGGGGTTCGAATCCTGGCTGGGTGTATTGAGTTTCTTAATAAATGTGTTTCCTACTCTCCCTCCACGCAAATGAGGGTAAAATTCTACCTTCCTCATCCCGACCCTGATAGCGTAGTTATTGAGTATATGTAAAACCTAAACGGGAACAAAGTCAGGGTGAAAAAAAACCACTAATGGGGTACAGATGATATTTAATTTAGTTTTAGTTTTCAAAACGGAATACATATATTTTACTGAGCGATATAACAACACAAGTACCAATAATAATGTCATAAAATATAAACTTTTGATGGATAATCACTGAGAGAGATGATACATGAAATATGCGAGGAGGTATTAAAAAAAATTGCAGTACTCGAGAGTAAAGTAGATTTTACTGTAAATCCATCCGTATTTGCCTGATGTAAATAAGAGTAAACATTTAGGGAAAACTGCCCACTTCGGTGGCCGCATGGTATAGGGCAGGGTTCTTCTACATTTTTATGTCCAAGTCCAAGTTTTGTTCTCTTGTTGGATCGTGGACCACAACACTGTACCGACAATATTTGGATGTAATAAATATTCAAATATTTATATTAGTTCATTCTTATATTCACACCAAGGATTAGGATTTCTCGTAAAGCATTTTCTCTTGTTTTTTTTCATATTTTTAGATTTTTCATAGCAGGAGGTATCACGATTTGTCTTGTCTACTAGAGTTGCAATTTACCGGTTCAATGTACATTTGTATTAAACGCGATACTTTTCTTCGCGCAAAAAGCAAAAATTGTTTATAAAATAACGTAAAATACGTAAAAAAAGTATTTATTATATTAGTTGGGTTGTGGTTTTAACGGAATACCTAATTCGCCGCCGTAAAACACCTTTTGCGGAACATTGCTCTAACCTGCCCTTCCTATCCCAGACCCTTATAGTTGAGTCATTAATAAATAACCATGGTGTTCAAAAAGGAATACTACTTTTTTTTAAACCACCTCTGGGGAATAGTTAGCTAACGTGCTAGTTTCGCGTTGAACTAAACTACCGAGGACGGGAAGATAAAGGTTCGAATCTCACTCGGGTGAACTGGGGGTGGTTTTTACTGAATGGTTTTCCACTCTACTTCCACGAAAATGCGGGTTCACTTTCTCTTTATTCAACTTTCTCAACTCCTAACCCATTAATGTAATTATTACTTAAGCGTATAACCCAAATGGGTAGTAAAACTTAGTGCTAATTATCATTATTATTATTATTATTATTATTATTTAAAAAATGTTTACCATGAAGCTATCACATAGCTTCTAATTGAATATTACCTTTTGTACGTGCGTGTATGCGCACGCATCTCATCTTACTAGCTGTTCCGGTAAGTACACATTCTTACACTAATGGAGTAAGGATGATGACGGTTGAATTTAGAGTATATGTACCAATATTTGCGTGGAGAATAATGGGGGAAAAAAATTTGTGATAAACTCCCTCAGTTCGCCTAGCTGGGATTCTACCCCCGACCTTCCTGTTATCGGCAAAGCAGACCTTACCTTTGGTCCACATGAACACTGAAACGCTAAAATGTATTTTGTAAAAACGTATTTTTACTCAAATCAGTCTCTAATTTAGCTTTATTTAAAGACAAATGAATAATGTAATGGTACTATCTAATAAATCACATGGACACGAATTTGAAAATAAATAAATAGAAATATTGTGATAAGTGACAGATTCCTGTAAAATATGCGTTGCCTGTTTAATGTACGCGCTCTCTACTATTAATTAATACTTGTAGTCTTCATTCATTCAATTTGATATTCGGTATTATGATTTATCGAAAGATTTTTTATTATTTAAATCATGATTTTCATCCCAATTGAAATATTACATTCGTTTGCATTTATTCTAATTCTCTGTGTTTTTTATGTAGAATTTTGTTCCCACACGAAGATTAAATAAAGGCAGTGGTGTGAACGTGAACAAGGCCATCTTTATTATCTTATCCGGTTTGCCAGTGATGGAGAGCTCACAGCTCGATCCCCGACTCATTGTATTAAGCCAATTTTACTTTAATGTTTATTTATTTGAGGTACTGAACGAGCACTTTCTGAATCGAATAAGTATATTAGAACACGAGTTTTTTTTTCTATATGTGAGAGCGAAAGGGCCTACCAATATCATCGGGAAAAGTGCACTCCCCTCCGAAGAAAGTTGCGCTACAGATTTTTACCACAGAAGAAAAATCCGTCTAATCCGGTTGGGTTTAAACCTACAAACATCGGGTCCTGAGGCGAGCATTTTACTACAAGTTCGACAAAGTAGACTTTTTTTTTAGAAAAAATATAGGTTTTCAGCTCTCTTTATAATCAAATTCGGGTAAACTCGCTCTTCCTCATCCTTAACTATTAGTGTAAATATGCGTTTACCCTGGATGGGCAGTAAGAAGCGTTGTACTAGGGGGAGAACAGATTAATTTGTTAGTAACACCTCTGACCGTATTAATAATAAAAGTATAAATTGTTAAAATCCTATATTTCTAGAATTCAAATCTTAAATTTTCTTTTGAACCTAAAATACAAATTCGAATCATCGAATCGTTAATGTACTGTTCTAGTGTAAAGTAAAAATATTTTAAATTGAATTTAATAAAAGTTTTGTTTAAGACTCGATACCACTGACAGATGCTAATTTATTTGTAATGTCTATTACGTCATAAATAACAGAGAGAACACTAACACTGTTTTAGTGAATTAATTATACTAATATAATTTTGTCTTCTTTTTTTTATGATTTTCTTATCCTTCAAACCAATCATAGTTCCTTTTACCGAGTGATTAAAATGGTAATGTCAAGTCAAGGTCTTCCTAAAATTGTATTCAAGATATTTTTTTCAAGATCTTTTCCGAATCTAAAATCCTCTAATATCATAGGACTCGAGAATTCAAGCGCATTATCTCTACATTCATAATATTTAAAAAAACTGTGTTTTAAACATAAATAAAACACAGGGAAATTATAAGTAATTTAAAATTCATTTATTTAAAAATGATCATATTTCCTCCATAGTTGAGGTTCCTCCTAAACAAACGCCAACTAATAGATAGTGCTATAAATACGTTGATAAATAAATGGTATGTCAAAAGTGTAAACATTTTTATAATTTATTTCATCTTTTTTTTTATCGTGTGGTACATTTGACCGAGAGGGACATTACATCCAAGTTAGGTCGCCTTATGTGTAGATTATCTGCTGCTCTGGTGGCCCAGAACGCTGCCCATGGTTGGTGGTTAGGAGGTTGGAGGGTTGGAGGTTGTCGTCGTACCCACAATGAGATGATGTGATGATAGTTATTATGGAGTTGTTGATCCGGGGTGAGTCTTAAATCTAACTTAAGCCTAATTAGTCAAATCCTGATGACGATTGAGTTTATTCCCCTAAAGCGAAGAATACCAAAGGTATAAGCCGGGAATCGAACCCGGTACCCCTAAGATCGTAGCCAGGTGCATTGACCATCACACAACGGGACCGGTTTGTTCTCTGATAAGACTGATAGAGTAACGGTATAGTACTGATAAACTATTGATGTATTATTTTATTTATTTAGCTTACAACCCATCCGGGTTATACGCTTAAGTACTAATTACGCTAATGGATTAGAAATTGGGAAGGTTGAATCTAGAGGAAGTGAACCCGAATTTGCGTGGATGGAGAGTGGAAAACCATTTAGGAAAAACCACCCCCAGTTCACCCGAGTGAGATTCAAACCTCGACCTCTTCATCCTCCTCAGTATAGCTCAACACGAAACTACCACGTTATCCAGTTACGCCACTGAGGCAGATAACTTATATTAAAATCACGATTTCGTCTCGAAGAATGACCATATAACATTTATATTTCAAGTTTGAAATAAATAAAATTACGCCAAACCGTTTTGGATGCAGCCCTGGGTACAGACAGACATACAGAGAGACAGACAGAATTGTAAGAACAAATTTTTCTGAGTTTGTAGACTCAACTAAACTTCAAGAACAATCATATTTATAATATTATAATCATTTCTCAGTATTAGAAAGTCGGAAAATAAACACGACAGAAAGAAACAACAATCCTCCCCGTTGGATCCTTTCCAAGTTATTTACTAGATAAACTTCCCCTTACTCTTGTCCCTCCCACCCCCCTCAAGTGTAGTTGTATGGCTTCGTCCGTGAACCAGGAAGTCCCAAGCCGAGAGGGTTGATGGGAGGGTCGGGGCCGGACTTATCGACTTTTACCAGGGGAGGAGGGCGCGCGCGATTCAGGTGAAAACCAGGCCAGGAGGTCTCTCTCTATCTCTCTCGCGAGGCCCGGTCGATTGGAATGTCTTTTCGCTTCTCGCTGAGGAGTAAGGAGGGGACCTTGAACGAGCTTTACAAACACCGAGCGAACTTTCTCCACCCCCGCAATAACAAAAAAGCTCGTTCCGTNAGTAAGGAGGGGACCTTGAACGAGCTTTACAAACACCGAGCGAACTTTCTCCACCCCCGCAATAACAAAAAAGCTCGTTCCGTGGCCTTCCTTCTCTCCCTCGATTCTACAAGATCGATTGTGGCGAGTCAAGATACCGCGGATTCTTGCACTTGGAAATTGTACTTTTTCTACCCTTTCTATCTGTTTACCCGAGTTTCATATCAATAAAGTAAGACGTGTTTTCAGCAAATTCGGGATACATTTTGGTCATGAATATACCTCAGCGGAATAGCCTAAGGATGCTTACACAAATAAAATAGGCTTCCAGATTGCCAGCGACGAAGTTCTGCGATTGTTTTTTTATTTACCCCTGCGTCTTAACATCTGTACAGATTATTTGTATAAATAATAATTACTCTAATGGTAAGGGGGCATTTTAGAGGTAGTTTATCCAAGTTGCATGGAAGAAGAGTGGGAAGACATTTAGGGAAAACTACCCTCAGTATACCCAACAGGGACTCGAACCCCGACCTCACCATCTTCCACAGACCAATAAACCATTTTACCACTGAAGCTAGTATCATACGCTTGTTGATGTATGTACTGTACAAAGAAGATATGAATGAAAACCTAAAAACCTGTTAGTTTTCCTAGTTAACGCTACAATCCATCATTTAATAGACAATTTTTACTTCTTTGCACGTGCCGATAACAAAGGCTAATTTGGAATTAATAAAAACATATTTTCTTCACGGTACTTATTTCCTAATACTATTGGGGCCATGGGTTCAATCCTCGGTCCCAGCAAAGATTTATCTGATTGCCAAAACCTTCCTTCCTTCACCTCTGACAAGACGTGTATTAATCACAACTTGTGAATGTGAGGAATGCCAGGCCTCCACCGTGGTTCGGATTCCACGTTAAACTGTAGGTCTTCCATTTCATCTCACAATCACCCTACCATTATACATTAGCGTAAGTGCGTATAACCCGAACGGGTAGTAAGACGCGGTGCTAATTATAATATTGGGGCCATTGATAAGCAAATATTTTCGTGTTATATGTTCTAAGAACTTAGAATCAATGTTATTTAACTATAAGAAATTATTTTCTGCTGTTGTCTTTCCAGAAGTTTCGAACGCACAATACAAGTTTCTGGATATGGTAAGCAATGCGATGGTGACTCTTGTAGAGTATATTTATCTATTCCAGAAGCTAATAATGGACTAAATGTTCATTCCGGTAGACCTTTCGAGGTTCATGAAACCCGTACTGACATTCATGAACCTACTTTCACAATGAACGGCACCTCTCTGTAAACTTATTCTCTTTTTCGGCGCAGGTCAGCGTCGATTGCAACTGGTAATTGAAAAGTAGGTTTCGTTATAGTCCGCCTAGTTTTTACGACCTAAACTGTACGATTAAAACCAAAGAGAATATCTAGCTGAGCTAGTAAATTAATAAACAAATTTTTCACAATATAACTAGGTGTTTTTTTAGGCGTTTCAAATCGATTAAGTTTTATAAATACTAAAAAAAACCTGTTGTCGAGTGGTCTAAGGCAAGGGTAGACAATATTTTTAATGTCACACAGTCTATGGCTTTGAAAAAAAAATTGTGGACTGGATAGGAAAAAATATTGGGCAGAAAATTAAAACCTTATATATTTCATATTATAATTAGTTATTGAATTACTTTTTATCACTACAATTGTTTGTTCCTTAAATATTTCGCACACCAGATAAAATCTGTCTTTGGGCTGGATCTGGCTTGCGGGCCGTAGTTTGCCGACCACTGGTTTAAGACGTCACTCTCGCAAGTCTGGACTCTGGACTGCCGATGACGGGGGAGCTCGGGGTTCTGGTTGGGTGTACTGAGGGTTTTTTCCCAAAATGCTTTACACTCCCTTTGCAAATAAATGAAGGTACACTTCCTCTAATTTCGACTTTCTTCACCCCTAACACATTAGCGTAATTAGTTCATATACGTACAACCTGGATGGGTAATAAGACGCGGTGCTAAAAAAAGACAAATAATATATGTGTATATTATATATAGGCTTGTATAGTCAAATAACCTGTACGGTGTGTCACGGGGGTGAGGGGGGAATATTTTTTCCCGTGGGATGATTCTAGCATCATGGGGACACGCCCACATTTTACGTGCAGAGTTCACCACTGCGGTGCTTTCCACCGCTTTCCGCCTACAGATCTTCTAAAAACCAATCAAGTACTATTTTTCTAAATGTGATTATAACAACTATAGTTACATGCTCAAAAATAACAGACGCAGGGGGTTCCCCACCTTGATCACGTGAGCATAGTGCGTGCACCCTCCGTAGGCAGAACACATTGACGCCATACCGCCGGTTGATAAGGAATGATAACATGAACAAAGTGAGCCATACAGATAATTCCCATCAAATAAAGACTACGATAATGGGTTTGCAATTAAATCTATGAAAGTAGAACTCGGGGCTCTATGCATTCATTTTATTTAACTGGTACCGAAGTTATATGCAGTGGTTTATGATAAAATCCTCCAGCATGATATTGAACGATTTTTTTAAAAACATTGAATCCATTTTTAAGTTATTTAATTGTTTTAAGCTTGAGATTGGTCGAATCCTATATTTCTCGAATCCGAATACAAAATTTTATTTCGAATCTCTAATACAAATTCTAATCCTCTAATCTTCAAAAGTACATTTTATTTTGTCAAAAAACTGAAAAGTACACTCCGTCGAGATTGTAAGGTAGCATCATTATAAATCAGCCTGCGTGGTATGCTATACCTCCATACATGACTGCAGAATAGTTTGCCTAGCTACGCC
>CABFWO010009945.1:0-10512 GCA_902155825.1 Timema genevievae
TTGAGAAACTAAACAACTTATCATTGCAAAATTGTAGGACTATTAGAAATAAAAAACTTTTATTTGACATATATTTTTATAAAAGACACAGTTTCTGAGATATTTGCAAATATATTAATACAATTTTGTGAGCTTTAGTTGTAAACATAAACTACTTAAGTCTTAACACAATAATTCTCCAATGCCATAGAGTAATTAAATATAAGTATATAAAAAAAAGCATGTTATTTTTCCTTAAAACTTTTAGGAGAAATGTTTGCACAGCAATTATCTATCTCCATTTTAGACTCAATAGTCAATATTTACATTTTTTATTGGTCAAAATGTATAAATGAATAATTAAATATCAATACGATGACTTGAAGATGTGCAACACCTTGACGATACTTGAGTTTATAGAAAGAGAGAGAAAGTCTGTGCGGTGCGCCGTTCCATTTATTTTGTAGAAGATTACACCTAATCGGTAACATACACATTCCCATTGGGGGTCAAAACCCAGGAAATTTCCACCTTAGGATGCCCAAATCTGACCAGAACAATGAATTTTACATGGCTAAATCGGAATCATTCAAAGACTTGCATAGTAACAAAATAATAATAAATAAATAAAATAAACTACAATGGCTACATGAAGAGTTAAGTTGATAATTTAGTAGAAAAGAGGCCTACATGGTGAAGAAACAATTAGGAAAATTAATTAAAAGGCAATACTTAGAGAACTACATCTTACTTGAAAACGGATCCAGCAAACAATGAACGAGAAAAAATAGTGTCCCTGAACAGGAAAACACAAATAAAGGTTTACATGGCAGGACGAACAATTTTATGTGTTTTGATCCCTTTGACAAATTAACAGGCCTAACATATTCATAGATCTACATTTTAAACCTTAAATCTAACCAGGATATTAAATTTACAAAGCATATTTAATTATTAATCTACTCCAATAAAATACGCAAGTCAAAAGATTTGACGTCAAATTTGGTTGTTGTCATTCTTTCATTGTCCTACAGAGCGCAGGTCAAGACAGATTCAGGCCCGTGCCATAACTACGTAGTTTCAGTTTCACTCACTGTCACTTGCTGCTACCAAAGATAGTTCAAGTTTAGTTCTTATTTTCGAGGCTAGGAAACGCCATGACACCCAATCGCAGACAATCGTCATAGTGAGAGAGCCATCCTTGGTTTTCTAATTGTACAATAGTTTAATTCTCTCAGTAGTTAAAATTGTTAAACTTGGAACTGAATTGTTTGACTAATATTTCTTTTTTAATTTAATTTTGTATTCTTGGGTGTTTAACTGTTTATCTAATGACTGCAGAAATGAATACTGAAACTATAATGTTGTTAATTTACTAACAATCAATAGTCCTCGATTAAGTTACATTGGGAAAATTGAAATTAAAAACCAAAAGCATCTTTTTACTAAAAGATCTAGAGGAAAATAGAAGTAATTCGATGTTTAAACAATTTTATCCAAATATAAACTCATACCATTTGCTTCCCACTCAAAAGTAAAATATGTGTATTTTAAAATGTTATGAACCTATAAATTGCAATTAACATACTTGTATGGTTTGCATTTGATTTAAAATCTAATATTTATTCTAAGAAAAGAATCAATGGCTTCACCTTTTTATTTAGTCTAATTCTGTGTATATTTACTGCATATCAATGTGTTTGTTATATTTTGATTTATCTGTTGATATTTTGTATAATTTTATTGATATTAATAATTATAATATTAATAATAATTTTATTTGGTTTATTGTGTACAACTAATTAAATTATGTCATCATTAATTTATTTTTGTTACAATAGGCTTACTACAGTCTACAAATACAAAACAAAATCAGTATCTTTATAAGTTATATGGAGAATAAACAGAACAAAGGAGATCTTTCTACCCTGCTCATATCACTCTCTAGAAAAGATTAATTTTAATTTTATATTTTATTGAATGAACTGTTTGCTAAGTAGTCTTAAAATTTAATTGGTTTAAGTAAATTTTAAGTTATGAAATGTTTAAAGAAAGCATTATTAGATCCATCCAAATGGCCCTGCATGCTTCCCATTAAATCACCCCCAGTCTCCAAACTTGCGAATCACCATTGTTAAATTATTTCAAATGATTTAGTCTAAGAAGATAAAATTGGTTTTCCCTAAAGATATTAATAATGCTATAGTTTTGTCACTCTCATTATACTAATTTGTGTGTTTAAAGAACACTGTACCAATGAAATGATACATGCAGGTTGTATGATTGTGTACATACCTCCCAAAGAGTCTTGTAGTAATCGAGTCAACTTGGAGTCTCTGTACGGAATATGGAGCGCTTTCTTAGACTTGTCCCCGAGAGCCGATATCACATTGCCCAGTGCCAACTGGAAAAAACAAAAACACTACAGGGATAGAAAGTATATATGTATATGTATACTAAGGAGGGGACTTGAATTATATAAGGATATTCAAGGACTCGAGAGACTAATCCTTTTTTTAATACTAGGTATGGATATATTTTAGAGCTATTCTAATGGTTACTATTGGTTAAGAGTTATTGTAATGGTTACTAGTGGTTAGGAGCTATTATAATGATATAAAAAACCCAAAAACCAAACCCCAGAACATCAAATTACCACTTTATGTGAACAAATTCATAAAGTAGGAAAAATCCTCCCCACGTGGGAAAGTTGAACACTTATGCTTATAATATTTTCTAAGATTTGGATTCAAAGGTAAACTAAGTTTTGGATTCTACTCATCTCTAATTATATCTAATACATACACAGATTACAGTTGTTTGAAATGTCCTGGCAGCCGATCCTTCACACACCAAGTCGTCTTTTTCTAATAATGAATTTGATTAATAAATACAAAATAATAAAGAAACAGAATCTTCAATAAAACAACAAATGAAATAATAAGAAAAAAATACTTGTAAATAAAGATGAATGCAGTTATATAGCATGATTAAAAATTAAAAATAATAAAACCTTCAAACAAAATCGTTTTTAGGTTGGAGACAAAAATTAACATTGAATCACAAAATGTTTCAATTCTTTTCAATTCATGTTCCAACATGTCTACCTAATCCTTTGCTTGCTGCAGAACTGTTCTTTTTACTTCTAATCTCCTTATTTCGTCCAATGCTGTTTTTATTTTTTATTTAGGTCTACTTCAATCTTTTTGTTCTTTTCAAGAGCTTCTTTCCTGTTCCTGATGCATTCCTAACAGCACAAATAATCATCTTTAAAAACTTCCTATTTGCGAGTCCTCCAGTTGCAGTGACTGCATCATGAGTTACATGTTGAGCAATAAGAATGTCCTCATGTCGGTTTTCAACAAGACATTCTTCATTCACAGAAAAACTTCGCTCAGTGGCTGCATTGATATAGAAGAGAACAAGGATTCTTTTAGTAAAATATTGCAGCTCCTGGGATACAGTTTCTTTAGTATTTAATTAGTCAATAACTTCTTGCTTAAATACAAAATCCTGGAGTCTCTTTTTACAGCATCGGCTTGCACGCTAGATAGGACTTCTAATGTATCTTAAGAGATCAACTAGGAGTTTTTGACAATCTCCTCTGAACAGACATACAATGATGTCTGTAATGTCTTTCAAAGCTGCCGATGCTGCGAACCCAATATCTACTGTAGGGAGTAATTTCATGTTGGAGTGTTTCTTCAAATCAGTGGATAACAATTATTTTGAACTATTTGCTTAATTAATTACATTACATTACATTTTATAATTCTGTTCATCAAATGCTCAAATAGTTTACTTAGATCTGCAAACATAAATGGTAATAAAGGTTGAGTGCTCTGATATTCAGTTAGAAATGTCTCCAACTCAAGTGAAACTGACAGCATTTATCCCAAAGTTCATCCTTCACAAAGTTAACTAATGTTTGAAAACTATCAGATTTTGGAGGAAGAATAAACATACTTTTTTAAATAAGGCAGCAATTACATTGCTCTAACACCTTTGAGTTCTCTACCCATCTAAGAGAGCAAAACTTCATTGGGAAAAGAGATGATTCTGTTATTCTTGTCTTGTTGGAAAATCTTTAAATAAATAATAATGTGAGCGTAAAAATTGGTTTACAGTCCAACTAGAGTAAGCATGTGTAGTTTTGTACGCACCATAGACAAGTGTAAAGAACAAGTTCAAAATTCTGGCAACTCAGGATCCTGTGGAGAATCTTCCTTCAAGTAACTTTTGAGAGCATTTGAAAATTTGAGGTTTAGATTTGACCCATCCAGGGAAACTTTGAGCTTTTTTTTAAGATCCAAACCCTCTTCTTTGAATGCAGATGTAAAGTTCATTAACATATCTTGAGCTGTTGCATGACCAAAATGCAAGATGTTAAATATCTTTTATGAATTTAATTTTCATTCCAGAAGCGAACAACAATATCCATCTGAATCTTCTGAGCCACAGTGTTTATGCTCTCATAAAATGAAATGCAGTAAAATGAGCAATGCTTAACCATACTTGCAAGCTCGCTTTTGAAAAAAAAACTTAGTCCATACACAATGACATATACAAGTTTATCTTGATGCATTGAGAATTTCAGGGCACTCACTATTGGAAAACATTAATTTGAAAAGATTATTACAAGAAGGAAAACTTCTGGCAGGGGAATGTGTCATATATTTCAGCGTGAAAAATTTCATCTTTGAATAGAACAACTTGGTATAGAGTTTCAAAAGTATTTTATGGTCACTAGCATTAGAATGTACACCTTCACCATGTAGGCCTGCAGATGACACTGCAGGAACCAAATCAAATGTTGTTTGCTCCCACTAGCAGCTTTCTTTCTGTCAATATGTTTCTTTCCCTTGGCATGAGATCAGATTGAAGATACTCCCAAAGTTAGTTTTACACAAAGATCCTCTAGTTTTATCACAAACCACTCCTTGGAACTACAGCCAATCTGTAAACACTGTACTGTCCAACCAATCGGACATAAAATAAGTTTTTCCGCTGAGTTTACTCAGTTCTTCTTAGAGACTCACATCAGCCAAGCTTGCAAAGGGTAGAGGTTTTTTTGGTGGGAGTGGGGGTAAGGGGTGATAAAGGTTAAAGGGTAACTATATGTAAGAAAAGTTATATTCTATAGCACATTTGTTTCATAAATATAGTTGCTACATAAAGTTTATTAACACGATTTCTTTATTCACAAATGTCTTAATTTATTACCCTTTATCAATATATGACTGATAGAAATTATACTTGGCATCATTTTAACAAAAAATTGGTCAACTTAGTTCGATGTTTGTCAATCAAAAACATACCAGACCACAATTAATAGATATTCCTTCTCGCGCTCTTTCTCCTGTAGCACCTGTCCTTTTGAGGCGTTCCGATCCTGCCAGATCCACAAAATGAAACTTGGCCGTCAATGTTTCAAACTCATTCACTGCGTCTGACTGCACCTCGTCATCCGAGTCTGGGTCCTGACAACACATGCAAGATGTCACAAGTCTCAAATATTTATAAACTATTTGATGTTTTCAAAAACAAAGAGGTTAGCTACACAACTTACAATTATGAATTCCTTTACAGAATTTTGAGTTCCATTTTACATAAAAACAATGGTTTACTTCCCAGTTATTTGATCAAAATAGTGTGGATATTTCCATAAATTACATATAAATTTGATGGAATTTAGGAGTTAAAAGTTTTATTATTTTAAATAAGTTTTAATGAATTGGACAGCGCAATTGAGTGAGCATATTTCCAAATTTCTCACTTCAAAATATATTTTATTAAATAATTTGTTAATGGAAGTCATCAGACCAAGAATAATTAATGTATTATTTATATTTATATAGTTTAAGTTAGGGCCGGTCTTATGGCTACAGACTAAATACTGCTATCGGGAGGTTAAAGTTAGCTACCAGTTAAAGGTTATCAGCCACTTTATTATTTTACACTTTTTATGAAGTGAATTTATCTGCTAGATATCTATCTGTAGGATAAATATATTTTTACGTAGAAAAAGCAATGTTGGTAGTCTTTTTAATGGTGCGTGCAAGCGTATAAGCCCAGACGCAACCACTACAACCTAGTGAGTGGCTAGAACGTTCAACATTTGTTAAATAATGGCGGCTAAACGAGTGCGAGGAAACAGGTGGCGTGACGTTGGCGCAGAACCTAAGTTGTCTTGCAAGTGCTAATTTCGGTGTCTGCCAAAATGTGGGCAATAATTTTGTACAACGTTTAAAAAATTTCATTTACTGTACTCACATTTAAATAATTTGTTCTTATATAACTCTACAAATAGCTTGTCAGTTTATATAAAAGTGTGAATTAAATGTCTTAGCTTTATATAGTTAGAGCCCGGGCCTGTGCTTACTAAACATGTGAACGAAGATTTTAACCTAAACACAGATTCTGATAGACGAAACCTCATTAAAAACAACGCATCACTATGGCAACAACCATTTTAACTTTCAGATAAAAGTTATCATGTACTTGAACCTCCCATAAAAATGTGATAGATAAATACATTTTATATGGCAGATAAATGCTATCTTGCAGTAACAAGACGCACTTTTAACTTATCCACCAGATAGAAATATTTATCTACCAGATTAATATTTATCCAGGAGTCATAAGACCGGCCCTTAATGGGATACATTTTAAATTATATTTCCATGTTTCATTCAAGTTGATATTTGTTGTAAGAGTTGAACTTTCAATCAGTTTTTAACACATGTGTCACTTCCAATGAAATGTCAATTTAAAACATCTGAGATTATATGCCAGTTAGATTGATGAAGTTGTTTTCAATCATTATGTTAAACAGATAGTTATTTTAATAAAAAACAAAGGATGACATATTTACACTTTTCTAACCCAGTCAGTATTTAACTTCCGTGAAAATGTTGATGCAACCTGTCAAAAAATATAGGACTGAAAATGTTCTTACTAATGCAGGATCCGCTTTTTCTAAATGTAAATATACACTGGTTTGGATATGTTGAGAAGATGAGTGCGGATCGAGTGATTAAGCAAATATATGAAGGTAGAGTGTGTGGAACAAGTGGTAGACCATGTAAGACATGGCTAACTGTTGTAGATTAATGTGTGAATAAGATAAACATTAAGAGTTTTAAGAATAAAAGAGCATGTATGACTCGGTGTATGGATGTTGTTGAAGTGAAGGGAGTATGCAAGGATAGAAAAGTGTGGAGAAAGTTAGTGAGGATGAATTAAGTACGATGTTGTTTTAACTATATGTACAGTTTCTTACCTACCCTGTAAGGGAACAGCGTGATCAGGCATGCATGTATGTATGTATGTATGTAAATATACATGAGTAAACATCATGGTATAAACTATAAGGCGGTTGAACCTTTATCTTGACTAGTCTTCGCTGCTTGACGAGTAGGGTGAAGATGGCATGAGACCTTGAAGATTGGGAGTTCATGTCAGTGCTGGCTGTTGTGCGAGACAGCGCACCCAGCCTTAGACACTGCAGGGCATCATCTGCGGACACTACTGGTCTCGAAGTCACACCCACCACATAGATGGAGCCAGTGGAGTCCTCGTGAATCTTAGCTGCGCCTCGGCGAGCATTACTGATAGAACAGAGAACTATATATTACTTTGTTAGGAGAAGAAACAATTCTGTCTCTACACAATCTACAAGAGTTTGGATAGCTTAGTTGTCAGAGTAATGATATACAGGGTGGGTGAGAGAAGTCCTTGTAGCCTCTGTGAAATACATGTGCTATATTCCAGCATGAAATGGGGATTCTCTTTAGGCCAGAAGTAAACATTCCTGCCTGGCGCATCAACTGGGATGGATTGCACATTCAGAAAACATCACCACTGGTGAGACACTATATTTTGAAATATGATAACAAAGAACAGCAGGCTGTGGCGCGCAGTTCCATGTCTCTACTCCATGATTTGTTGACAAATATCAGGTGAAACGGTTTAACTTCAAAGTGTTTTTTCATATGATCTTGCATTGTTGACTGTGGTACACTAAGTTTAGCCACTCGCTTAAGAATTGATTTCCACCACCAATATTCTGCAATCAGATCGGCGACAGCAGCAAACGTTTCCAATTACATCTTCAATCATCCACTCTGTGGCCCAACTTAACAATGACTGAAGCAAATGCATGTTTTTCACACTTAAACAATGTTGCTTTACAAGGTGTGTTCTTATTAAAGTGTTACTGGAACAAATCCATTGTCTCCCTTATTGTCGTTGGTGGAACAGAACCCACACACTTGTCACTAACCGCTCCTCAACATTGCACCACTTACATCAGCCATAATGTGGTGTGTTACACTGAAATATCTTTGATTGAATGTCTAAACAAACTGTGTCACCTTAAAAACAGTATTGCCAACCTAGGCCATACTATATCATAGTGTCTACTCAACTTGACCAATGAAATTCCTTAATTTTTCCCTGATTTGTCCTGATCATTTCCTAAAATTCCCAACCCAATAGTATGTCACCCCCTCCCCAACAAGTTTAGTTATTAATTATTTTTATGAATATTATTTTTTTAATTTTAAATCAACACTATTTATTTGTATTAACATAATCTACTAGGAACTAGACAATATATTAGACAGCTACAAACAAAAAAGGACGTTTGATTCACAATGTAATTTAGTGTTTCATGTTTTAGTAAAACAACATTTTCCTGGGTTTTTTTTTTGTAATTTACCAAATTCCCAGGTTATTCCCATTTTTTCCTGAGCACTTCAAATTCACAGCTAGTTCCAGTTTTCCCGGATGGTAGACACCCTAACTACCTATCCAAATAACAACATGTTGATTGATGTTAGGAGTACGTGGACTTCTTTGGTAACAAGTCTTGGGTTAATTTACAAGACTTTTTAAAATGTATCCAAGTTTATCATAATTTAACTGACAGGACATAGGCAGGCGAGCAATGGGGGTATTTGTAGTAGCACTGGGAGTGTTGTGTCATGGTGGACCAGGAGACTGAGTCTTCCCAACCTTCTGATGGACAGTTACGAAAAATAAACAGCAAAGCAATAACACTGACAAATTCTTATAGCACTTCTCCTATTGAGACTAGCCACCACAACTTATTGACGGTTTCCCCTTGTGACCTTTTCTCCATTATCACTCTCCACCCCTCTTCTACTCCCGGGTACTGCTATTAACTTCGAGAAGAAGCTGGTCTCTAGGAGTTACTGTCAAGTGGTTGTGACATTTGACAGTTATAGTGACAGTGGACAGTTGTATGGAAACAGGGGGGAGGGGGTGATAGGGCGCTAGTACACATGAAACACCTTTACCTTCTATCCGAGATAAAAACGTTTACCTATTTTAAATTGTTAATTTGTAAAAACTAGTCTAAACTAAATCAAATATTCAATTGAGTCAAAGTATTAAAATAAACTATAGATCACACATTTTGTTAGCTTACACAATAAGAATTATTTCATGTAAAAATAATAAACTATATTACAAGTGAACGAATCAATACAGGTAGTATTTGTATAAATAATCTAGAGTTGTGGGAGGTTTTCTTGTTTGGACACAAGAGCATTCATTTCCTTTCTAAAAGTGTTGTCATTTACATTGAGTTTTGACTTTAAAACATTGTTTGTCTACTGTGCACGCTCAAATAGTTGTAAACTTAGTTAGTTTCAGTCTAGTTTTGATCTGGAAGGGAAAATATTCTTATTTGTGCCATTAGAGAATATGTTTTGTCTTAACATGTTACAGTGAGTGGAGGGGTAGGACGGGACTGTATGGGGAAAGAGCCCTACATTGAATAAAGTTGCAAACAGAGTAGCAGTAGAGTTACTAGCGCATAACGGTACGTCCATGAGAAAGTGTCATGAGATACAAATATTTCAAAGTTGTGTGTTTCTTACATGTGTTATGTCAATTCAACCTGCCGTTGGTCGACGGATGAGCGCAGCGCTCACCTGCTGACCATTTCATTACCGTTTAGTTACTGTATTAAAAAAAATTAACTTTCCAGTTTTTCTATTTTATTTTATATAAAATATATATTACTGAAACTGAAATATTTAGAAGAGAATATTGGGAGTGTGACAAAATCCTTAAATGAGTATTTATTTTCAGAGTAGAGCTATCATTTTGAAGGAAGTTTCCCACTTTGAGAAATGCTTAAAAAATTACAAGCTAGGGCTGCCAAAATATTCTAAAAGGCCATTGTCATACGCATAAAAACAGATTTGGTTTGAATTTTAAAAAAATTCAGCACATCTTTCTACCCATTTGGGTTATATGTTAGTTAAATCTTAAATTTGTGGTTTAACAGTTTTTTTATTCACATACAATATATTAAATTTAAAACTCTGGTTTGGGTCAGTAGTATCACTTTGATACCCATATTTATTTTTGCCAAAGTTTCAATAATTTTTGGAAAATGGTGCTTATGAATTAAGGGGCGGCCAGACTGAGCGAGCGAGTGACTAAAATATAAAATAGAACACATTGGTTGTAATGAGAGGTGGCCAGACTGAGCGCGCA
>CABFWO010009946.1:0-10512 GCA_902155825.1 Timema genevievae
TTCCGACTGTTGCAGCAAGGGTAGATAAAGTTTACAAGTCGTGGGGTAAAGTCGATTTCCGCAGTCAATGGGTATAATTCTGAGATTGGATATATCCGATTAACGCAGCAAAAGGGTTAACTGAACTCCAAGTCATAGTCAGTATTGAGGGTAAGGGCTACTAAATTGTATTAGTTTAAAAATTATATAACAATTATAATAAAAATTTAAAACGCATATTAAGAAAATAAATAATAGTTAATCTCAATTTTTTTATCATAAATTGAAAAATAAATTCCAAACATGTATAAATTGTTAAGTAATATTTTAATATATCTCTTTAAGGAAAACCTCTTTTAACTTTATGAGGTAGTTGTATTATATTTGGAAGAAGTTGGATAGACACGTATAAAAGGGGACGAACAAAATATGGATTTTACAATGAAAAGAAGAATACAATTCACACTTTACATTGCTGCAATTTTTTTCTTTCCTTGTCCTTTTCCTGTGTTTGTCCTTTTTGTTATACCTTTTACATGTTCCTATCTGTGTGTCCTATCATTCTTTACAATTTTCCATTTTCTACCTTTTGAGGGTTTTTTCTTTTGGTTTCCTCTTTTAGGAAGTTGTGATGCGCATTTCACACTCCCCCCTTGATGAGTTTCGATAGAATGAAACCTAGGTCGGGGGATTGGGCGATGATGATTAATTTTCTCTAAGAGGCAACCATTACCTCTTTGTCTAATGGCAGCAATGTAAAGTGTGAACTGTGTTGTTCTTTTCATTGTAAAAACTATATTGTGTTCGCCTCCTCTTATTTGTTTCTATCCACCTTTCCTATACATTCTTCCAAATATAATTAAATAATATTTTAATATTCTACAGCGTGTCCTCAAATTTACAAGTTTACATACAAAATCAAGCTTTGGTATTTAACTATACATGTTTGTAACTTGTTTGTAACACACATCATAGCTAAATAAAGAGGTAAACAGAAAATGGTAATTATTCTCTTAACTTTCTTCTCTTTACAAAGTTGAAATGTTTAAACAATAAATATTGCAATGAGTTCTAACACCTTTAAGTTCACATTGGAAAAAAAAAAGAATTCTTTTTTTCTTGGTTAAACAATCATTTTCAATATACATAAAAAAATAAAACCTCTTTGCATAAAACAAAAAATCAGTTCTTGTTCTCTTTTACTATCGTGTATATAAGCTACATCTGAAGTACTCTCTGTTCAGCCTAAAAGGTAACAAGCTTATCTTGACAAAGTACACAACGGCTCTGTCAAACTAGACCATAGTGGAACCATACAGCGTCAGCTTTCTACCTCTCAGGATGGAAAAAAAAGCAAGGGTGTAATTTTATGGGCCTCTAGGAGGTGTCCTTATATATGTATAAAAACTTTGAAAGGAAGAAAACAAAACTAAATCAACAGTAAAATGTTCAAGTGGATCACCCTTACCCCTCTAGAAAAATTAGCTTTCTACGCCCTTGAATAAAAGGTATATGGTTAGATTATAATTGAATCATATTTTATATTAATATTATTATTATTTACAGATGTTGCAGGAATGTGGTGAATTTTTAACAATTTTTCTGTAGCTAAACCCACATTGTGTTTCTTGATTTATTTCAAAAATAAAAAGTAACACTTTCGATTCGAAGGGAAGGGACTGGAATGCGTGCCGGCTCTGGTGGGCTCATCGCTGGCTACAGCTCTCGTCATTATTAATGTGAGTTTGTTTTCTAGATCTCAGTGTCCCCGGACAGCCGCAACACATCGTGGGTGTCGTTTGACGGAAGAAATAGGCAAGAACTGTTACATGGTGATAGGTAGGTCTCGGCCGAGAGATTCTCCATTCCTCCCAATCCCCCTACCTATGGCTGGCTTGACTGCATGTAGTAGCATCGAGTAACATTGTATTTTCTTGTCATCTCTTGTTAGCGTCCGTGTGTGTATTTTCAAGGTCGGTGAGGGGTTGTTGGTTCACCTGCACTAACTATTCTGGCATATTAATTTTTGTCGGATTGGTGTTAATTGGTAGCTCAAAAAACTCTGAAACACCTACAATTTTATTTCTCATTAAAACTAAGTATTTAAAAAAAATCCCTTTACTGAAAGGTGTATATAAAAATATAAATTATGCCTCTGAGTAAATGGAATTTAAAAAAACAACTTATAGATACATATATATAAAGTGTATAGTTGAACTAAATACCAGTCAATCTTGTTCACTTAAATAAAAATAAACTTAATAATCATTGAAAAGAGGATAGAAGAGCAAACTAACCAGAAAAATGGGGGTCCAAAAGTTCATATTTTAAACATTGCACAGCATATTAATTTCTGAGGAACATCAGGCCTGAGCTTTTGGGCCTACATTTTTCTCTTGTGTAGGTAGGCATTTCATTGGTTATTAAATAAAGCTGTTTTGGCGCAATTTTTTCTTTGTTAACATAAAAATAAACTATTGATACCATTAGTTTACCAAAACATACTTTAGATCCAAATTTAAAACAATCTTTTAGTCAAAAATTAATTTTTTTTATAGTGTAGATCTGTATTTATTTAAATATGAAAATTATCTAATCAAAACAGTTGATTTTGGATACTGTTTTAGAAGGGTTTTTTTAAAAAAACCTTGTAAAATGACTATTTTATTTTGACTCGCGACTTTGGCCGAATAGTGTTGTGTTTGAGAACCAAGCCCCTCCCCCACTTTGTAACACCCTTACCCTCCCTCTGTTTCCCGTGTGAACGCAAGATTTTAGTGACGGCTGGAAATGTTTTACAGATCATGCTGAATAATGATGCTAGAAGTACAGCCTGGGTGTCTTTAGACGGCAGATTTCACCAGGAGCTCGTGCCCGGAGATAGGTGTGTGTTGTGCTGTGTCTCAGACACACTGTTGCTTTCATAGCTCAGATGTTGTTGGGTTGTTGGTATCTTGATTAAACTATCGCTTTCTCTAGTAGGCACTTATGTGTTAACTCCCTATCACTAAATACAATCACCACGTCTTCTGGTAATCTATGAGTGTGCATTGTCTATTGCACAGAAGCTTTTATCGGGTTTAATAAATATTTTTTCTTTAAGCAACAGGATTGTCTGTGCGATAATTTACTAAGCTAGGAGGCCGAGTTCAACCTTGATTTGGTGTGCGTTAATTATTTAATTTTTTTTAATAAATTTTAATTCATCGACTCCATTATGTGGTTGAAACCTCTAAGGCTCTATGACTTTGTCAGCTAGAATCCTAGTCAGGTTAAAGTTATTCAGTCTTATGTGAAATAAGGTGTGGTACGAGAGGAATTCTGAAGTCTCTATAAGTGCTATCCCAGGTGTAACAAGCCTTCGCTTGTGTTGAGAGACTTAAAAACCATAATGTATTTAAATTTAATTTCATTTATTTGAAGTATTTAACATGCACTTTATGACTTATAGAAACTAACTTAAGTCTAGAACAGGCACAACATCCAGCCAGCCCCCATCCGTTAATTAATCACTGTGAAAGTGTAAACTCACATTTCACAAATGATAAATTTTTTGACCATGTTGGGAATCGAATCCGGGACCTTTAGCTCAGAGACTGAGACAAGTTGTTAAAAAGCTATGTTTTTAAATATTGTTGGCTATTACTTATAGACCTTTTCCTGTACCTTAATTTTGTTTGTTTCTAATGGCTGGAGTCTTTATTTTTACATCATTTTGCTTCGTATTTCCCAGTACTGACTTGTTGTTTGGAATATATCTCTATAAGGAAAACCTCTTTTCACTTTATGAAGTAATTGTATTATGTTTGGAAGAATGTATAGGAAAGGTGGATAGAAACATATAAAAGGGGACGAACACAATATGGCTTTTACAATGAAAAGAACAACACAGTTCACACTCTACATTGCTGCCATTGGACAAAGAGGTAATGGTTGCCTCTTGAAGAAAATTGATTGTTACCGCCGAATCCCCTGATCTAGGTTTCATTTTATTGGAACTCATCAGGGAGAAGTGTGAAACACACAACGCAACTTCCTAAAAGAGGGAACCAAAAAACACAAAAGCGAAAAAATGGAAATTTGTAAAGAATGATAGGACATCCCACAGATTTCCATTTTCTTCATTTGTGTTTTTTGGTTTCCTCTTTTAGGAAGTTGTGATGCGCGTTTCACACTCCTCCCTGATGAGTTCCGATAGAATGAAACCTAGGTCGTGGGATTTGGCGGTAATGATTCATTTTCTTAAAGAGGCAGCCATTACCTCTTTGTCCAGTGGCAGCAATGTAAAGTGTGAACTGTGTTCTTCTTTTATTGTAAAAGCCATACTGTTGTTTAAACTGTAGTTTTATCTGATGACAGCCTTAAACATAATTTGCAAAACAGTACACTTACTGAATATCAATTCGTAATTGGTTTCTTGATTTCAAAATGTAACCTATACACTTAAATAATTCATTGCTCTATATTTTAGTTTTACTTGATGTGATTTAAGTTCTTATATAAATTATTTGGCATTGTGAGGATGGTGGGGGGAGGTGAAAGCAAAGAGTTATAAACAATAAAATAACTTACTGATTATGGCTAGAAGAATTTGGCTATTACAAATCGCTGTTATTTTATGAGAAATGGGTTTACTCCATATATTATGAATCTGAATTTTAATATTGCCCACAAATCCCAAATCTTGAATCCATATATTCATTTCAACAAGAATATTGACTCTCAATATTAGAAAACATGGTAAACATAAGAGGTCCAATTAACTACCTTGACTTTAAGTTACGGTAGAAAATAAAAATAGTAAGCATTTTTGATTAATTATAACAAGTACATTCATTTAAGTGGTAATTTAATGATCTGGGGTCTGGTTGTTAGGTTTGCCCTATAATTATGTAGGGATGAACCACCAATAAGCTGTATCAAAGCTATAATACAAATTTTAATTGGAAAAAAACAAACTCGAATTTGAGATTTTTTTCAAATCCTTGAATATGGAAAAATTATTCAAAGTTCTCATCTATAGTTTTTTTATATAAAATGATCTATTAAATTTGTTTGATGAAATACAATGGATTTTTGGATGTATTTGATAATAAAACATAATAACTGTGAAAATTTAAATTGTTTATTAAACTATTCTTCAATAATGTCAAGTCATTACTTGTCTCATTAACTTGAAAAATTATTTCAGACTCAAAAATGCTCCTTAATAGTAATCATGTCACTAATGCGGCTCTTAATTTTATTGGCTTTTCTTGTGTTTTGCTTGTTATTTCTCTGAAGATTTTGAACATTTTTCATACCTAAGTGATAATTTAAAAAAAAATTACATTGTGTATTGCTGGCAGGAAGAGAAATGGTGCCTTGCATTGATCATCTATGGCTTGGTTTCATTTAGCTCACAAATCTTCCTTTGTTTGTTTGCCATAACTTTCTACAGTCCATAATCATCCTCGTCATGACTTTTTTTGAAAGTGAAGGGGTCAGTCTTGTTCGATGAAACCACCTCAGACTTTGTAGGTTATTCACAGTTCCCACGGTGAATTATAGTTAGATTAGTGTGTGTGTGTGTGAGAGAGTTGGCTGTCTTCAGGCTCTCACGTTTCATTCAATTGTTTCCAAACCACCTGTTTCATTTCTGAATATGTTCAAGGGAATTATTTTTAGACGTGAATGCATTTATTGCCTTTTCTTCATAAAAAAAAGAAAACTCTCTGTTCTTACTCTTACTGAAGGCTTACTTTTACTCAAGCATATAACTTTGTTTTAAAGAGTTTTTTAATTTTTCAATACATGTCTTTGATGGGTTATAAATATGCACCATACTCAGTGATACACACATGCTTCTAGTTAAAGGTTCAAACTCCACTCGGGTGTATTGGGAATTGTTTTTCCTAATAGGTTTCTAACTCTCCTCCTCTTAATTTAATCTTCCTCATCCCTATCCTTAGAGTATCAATATGCAAAGAGTCTGGACAAGAAGCAAAATGTGTTACCAAAAAAAACCCCATCCTTTGTTAGTTATTTTGAATCTCTTGATGTGTATGTAATCCTTGTTTAATGTTTGTCCCCTAACTTTCCATAAATCCAGTGATGTGGCACTTTGCTGAAAGTTGCATGGCATGTGAACTAATTTGTGTTTGTTTGTTTGTTTGTTTGTATTTCATTGTTTTGGTTATTTTGTTTGGAACTTTATAATAATAATGTATCATGTGTCAAGAATTGGGTAAAACAGTGTTTGCTTTAATATAATTTTCACTATATATAAATACTACATATAATATATTATATATATATATATATGTATTATATATAGACCTACTTATATTTACTAAAACCTTAAATTTGTATATAATCATTTTTTTAACATATTAGCTTAGTTTATTTTTACTAACACTGTTTATAAAAGAATAACTCCACTTTAAATCATGCCATTATGCTTGCAAGTGTACAATTAATACTATTTTAATGTTGGAAATACAAAGTAGAGCTAGAATTTAATTGTGTAAGAATTGTTTTTATGAATATGAATACATTTTGAGAAACCCCTTTTTACATTTTACATCCATTACTGTTTTCCATGGCCTGGGTCAGTTTTTTATTCAAGCCATATATTTTCCACTATCGGCTTGCTATGACTGTTGTAGCTTTTGAGAAAATCAGAAGGGTTATTTAATAAATACTTTGTAAATAATTTAAATGTAATCCAGCCAAATTGCTACAAAAGTTATATTTAGATAAACATTAAAAAATCTACTGGCACTCGCTCATTTTTGTGGCGAAATGATTAGCATAATTTGTTTGCATTTAAAGGACTGTGGGAAACGTGTTTTTTGTCTAGAAAGACTAAAAGAGTTAAGAATTTCAATACTTACAAAGCATATGAAACATTAATGATGAACTGGTGTATTAAAGTTTTGAAAATTTATCTTAGATGTGAATTTGAACATTAAACCATATCTTAGTTTGCCTTCCAAGTTATTGTCAATCTATATATACCAAATGTAGAGGGCTGGAATTTTAAAATTAATAGCCCATGTGTAAAACATGTATTCCTCGAAGCTGGAATTTTAAATTTTTGATTAGTTTTTTAAAATTTATTTAAACCTGGGCTGGAATAAATAAAATGAAGATTTTTTTTCTGTCTGTTTGAAGCAAGGAAAAGAGTTTCCCGGGGTAACCACACAATGTATTACTTAGTTACCCCAGGCAACGCCGAGTACTTCTGCTAGATTTCAATAAAAATATAAAAATGTATTTAGTAGATGATTTGGTTAAGTATTTACACTTATCTCCTGCTAAAAGTAGTGTTTGAAATGATGCTAAGCTGGGGAGTTTATGTTGTGGATATTAACTAAATAAAACCTTCTTTCTCTGTCTTGTCTTTAAGGGGGTAAGTTATTTATGTTACAATTTACATAAATTATTGTTATATGAGTGTGAGTGTAATTTTGTTATTTTCTTTCAGCCTGCGAGTGACAACATCCATCTACCCTGTTCCCTCAATCTGTGCTCAAGACCAGATATCAGACTGGTTCGACTCATTGGCGGAATGTCTTCACTGGAATGTTCGCAAGCGCCAGAAGCACCTTGATGAGCTCAGCGACCTCACACACTCCAGCTCCAACGATACGCTTGACTCGCTCGACCACACAGACCATCTCGACAGCTAGGTGCACATTCACAGCTGGACGCTCTCAGCAACCTCGCACACTACACTTCTATCAACAAACTCAACAACTTGACAACTGAACAATCATTACAACCCCTTCATGATTCTGTATCAACAAAAAAACTCCACCTTTACAACTAAGCGTTCAATTTAAGTTTGACATTTTAAAGCCAATAATTTTGATTATATATAGGGATGGGACGCTTGAATCTTTGATTTCTCGAATCCTATGGTATTTGAGACATTCGAGCTTTGTAGAAATATCAAAACGTATCTTGAATACAATTATACTATCTTAAATTAAGTTATTTTAGGAAAACCAACAAACATTATTTATTATCATGTAATATAGTCTGCAAATACCAATTTTGAACAAAACCATTAGCACTATTTAAAAAAAAAAAAATTCAGAAATCAGTCATCATTAAACTACTATCAAATAATTTACTTAAGATGGAAAAAAGTGTACAAAATAATTATTTATAATGTAAAAACAAACTTGACCGATACCTATTTTGAGCAAATCGCCAGAGCCATTTAAAATATTAAAATTTAAAAAAATTAATTTTGAGCAAATTGCCAGAGCCATTTAAAATATTAAAATATAAAAAAATAAATCAATCATCAGTAAACTACCCTTAAACAAATTTCCCCCCAAAAAATAAGTATACAGTTTTATTTGTCAGTTCAAACATTCCCCAGATATACATTTTAAATGAAATAGTTTGAGCAATTTTCAATGTATTCAAAATTTTTGAAAATCACTCATCAGTAAACCATCCTTTAGAGAATTTTTACTCAAAATACATTGCTATTTGTCAGATATAACACTCCCTAAATATTAATTTTAATAAAAATCATTTGAGCCATTTTTGAAAAATTTGGCACTAAAAATCACTCATCAGTAATCTACCCTTAATTTGAGGGTTAGGGTAAAAACAAAAAAAACAAAAACTTCCCAGTTATTGCTCTGTAACATTTTAAATATCAAGTTTGAACAAAATCTATCAAACCATTTCAGATATGTATCTAGGGACAGGCAGACAAACAGACATGGGGACAGATAGAATTCTAAAATCTTCTTTTTTGAGTTCGGACACACATAAAATGTAAAAATTTCATATAATCTCAAGGTAAAAAATGTTCATTATTTCTTTATATGAGAAAGTAAAAAAGACTAAATTGTATTAATAACATTAATCTACATAAAAAATGTTCACTTTGTTGTTTGTGATGTAATAGACATAACAGACATAATATCATTTGTCTGTGGCGCCAAGCCTTAAACAACTTTTCTCAAATTAAATTTTAAATATTATGACTTGAAATTTTTTTTAAAGACTTGAGGATAAAAATTTAGATTTGAGATTTGAAAGGAAATTTAATATTCATATTCAAGAAATTTATGATTCGACTCATCTCTAATAATATACTAATATTTCTGGATGACACAAAGTAGCTTGATATGTAGCCAAGCCTTAATTTGTTGGGAATACTTGGAGACCATGCGCACTACAGTCCTAGTTGTTCACTTGATTCTTATGATTTCACTGATTATCTCATCACATTGACACATTTTTTGCCACAGCTGCCTTGTCAACTTGATCAGCAAAACAATAATATACTTCTTCCATGACACACTCGGATAGGGCTGCTAACTCAATATCATCATCATCATCATCATCATAAACTGTTTCCAGCCTGTGGCCGGGTCAGTTTCTGTTAGCTGCTCCTCCCATCTCTTTTTGGCCTCCCTTGCGTTCTTTTTCCTACATACTTCATTGCCAACATTTTCTTTGGCATCCTCAACCCAACTCATTAATGTCATCTTATATGGTCAATCACAGTCCACTCTTTTCGAGAGATTGTTATCCATCCCTTCGACTTCGGGGGTAACTGGTTTATGTAGTTGACGATGGAGACGTCTTGGTCAGACACGCGCGGGTAGGAAAAAAGGTCGGCGAGTGTGTTCCGGCAACGTTAGTCGCGGTGGAACGGAAGGATGTTCCGGCAACGTGAGTCGCAGTGGAACAGGACTTCCCATTGGTGCGTGCAAACTGGAGGGATAGTGCCCATCACGCGAGCCAATAGAAGCAGTAGTTCTCTTTGGCGCTTTGTATAGAGGTGAGCTCGTCATGGACGGCTTTGAGAACATGTACTGTGGAGCGGTCCAGGCAGTAGAGAGGATGGGTGGCGCGGCCTGTGCAAGTGCGGAGGAATGAGACAAGGGGCCGACTGAACAGTGAGGCACAACAATCCCCCACACTGGCTTGCGCACTTGCACACGGGTGACTCCTGGCTTACAACAAGTATTACATCATATTATACAAAGCTTATCCTAGTAATCACATATTATTTCTTATTTCTAAATTAATGAATTATTTACATATTATGAATTCTTAGAGATAATTTCATTATAATTTTAACACAGATTGATTGCAATAGTTCCTATTAACACAGATGAACAAGATAAACGTTAATGTATGACAGAAAAACGGCCCTTTTCAGGTCCACCAATACACAACAAACTTACACGAAATAAAATGACCATACTCGACCCTTTCTAGGGCTACCAATATACCACCGATAATCAGCCCTTTCTAGGGCCACCAATATACAACACATACTCGGCCCTTTCTAGGGCCACACTTTGACAGTGTTTTACTGAGTGGGTGTAACCACGCACGGTGTAGTTTTCATCACACACTGAGGTTGTGTAACCGCGCACCGTGATGTTTGCGTCACGCACTGGGTTGTGTAACTGCGCACCGTGATGTTTGCGTCACACACTGGGTTGTGTAACCGCGCACTGTGATGTTTGTGTCACACACTGGGTTGTGTTACTGCGCACCATGATGTTT
>CABFWO010009947.1:0-10510 GCA_902155825.1 Timema genevievae
GTGGCTGCTCGGTCATCATAGCTCAATTGTGGGTTAATACCATAGTTTTTTTTATAAAGGTCATCTACAGTTACAAATACAGAATGAAATTATAGTTTGAGCATAGAACCATTCCAGAAATATTTTTTTCTAAAAATTTAAAAATCCAGGGAAGGATGCCATCTCGGAAACAGTTTTCTGAGGAATACCAGCTTCTAAGAATCAGTGGTGTTGCTTTGGTAGGTTAAACTTCCCATTAATATTCTTTAAAACCTCTGCTTAACAGATCATGTTTGCACCTTGCTCTAGACAATTTTCTTTAAAATTGTTTAATGGGACATAGTCTCAGACTTTCCTATTGGTTGGCACTGTCAGTTGAGTGTAGACACGTAGGACTGCCAGGGCTTAGAGAATATTCGGGTGCAGTGCTTATGGAATTTGTAGATAAGGCTACTTTCTCATTGGTTGGTACAACCACGTGATTTAAGGATACAGACTGTGTATACGTGATTTCCCTTTATTCGAGGTTTCAAGCCTCATCTATAGAATCTGTAAGCTCCGCATTCTATAGTCCTTAAGAATGGAAATCGCGTCTACAATCTGTTTCCATGACCTTTATCATGTGACCGTGCCAAACAATGAAAAAGTTGTAAACATCGTTAAATTAAACTCTTCCAAAAAATATGTTTTTAGAGTAAGGAGCAAGCAGACGCCTTCTGTGCCAGACGTTACCCCAGCTGAACAATTTTTAACAAAAGTAACTATACATCATATTTGATAAAACTTCCAAGAGTACATTTGAAAGGTAGGTTAAGTGAAGTCACAAATAATATATTATTTAAAACATGAGCTAGTAAATGTAGTTGCAATGTTAATGTCATTGGCGACTTCATTTAGATGCGCGCGTACGCTTACTTAACAGTAAAGCGTAGTCCTTAGAATATTAAAGTTGAGTCAACTTCCACGGAGGGATAAGGACTAAGGAAATGAGTATAAATACTTTGTAAACAGTGCAAGCTGTCCGTGTGGAATTGATCTCTTATTAAGTACTACGCACCTTACAGATACGAAGTCTGTAGACGGGGTTTTAGGTTGAGTAAGTTCAAATGCAGTGATTGACAAAAAAGGAACAGATCCAGAAGATGAGTAGAATCAGATTACTCCTGCACTACTATAGAATCAGTTTTTCTATTCCTGCATTCACATTGATATTAAATAAACTCATCAATTTTAACTTTAAGTGATAATCTATTAAAATGACGTACAGTTGTTCACGGATCAAATATCAAAGAACAAACTTATGAAGTCTGAGGATTGCAAGCTCGCCAATCTCAAGCGATACTACACGGACCTGAAATCGATTGTACTTTGTCTAGCGATTGACCCCCTACCCGTGGATTTTAAAATATATATATATATAAAATTTAATAGTACTACTAAAGAAAAGTGTAAAAACTGTACTTTTTATAGTAAATAAAAAAATGTGAAAGTTGTACTTTTAATATTAAAATATTATACTTTTAAAAATGCTTAGTAAATAAAAGACAAGATTTGTTGGGGCTAAATGTGCTGTTAGAAAAGCACATGAAAATTTAGGAAATTGCTTGAGTCGATAACATATCTAACAATGCCTTGTGCCATTAGGAATGCGAAAGTTCTTAAGATTATGACATCACCTGGCAACCAATCAGAATGTGGTAACGTAATCTCATTTTCCCGCCAACGACTCACAAGCTACGACGCCTTCCTTCTAGACACAGTACGCGAATATCACAGTAGGTAGACATTCAATCTTCTCAATGCTCAGTTGGCTCAATATTTTAAGTTATAGTGCTTTCAGTTACGTCATGCATTTAAGAAACATTTTGCTGTGACAATCGTCAGTGTTTAATTGTATTGTTATATTTAGTTTAATGTTTACTTAGTTTTGGAACCCTTATTCAAAATGAAGAGGACTCATACAAATATCATGGATTCTTTTTAAAAGGACAAAAAAAGAACCGTCAGATATTATCTCTGACCTTAACTTTCAGACACCAGAACCACCTACTATTTCAGATTCGAGTGCAGATAAGCCTATCGAGTACTTTTTTCACATTTTCTAAAAAAAAAAGGGGGGGAAATTTTATAGCAACGTGTATGGTATATGTCAATTAAATTAGTTGTTAACTTTTATTTTCTAGCTTTTAGAAACTTAAAAATGACTTTGGAGATTGCAAGTGTAATTTTTTAAGAGGGAATTGAAATATTTTATTTCTTTTATACCAAACACTTACATAGACGTCCCAGCTTCTTGCAACAACTCATTCACTTAGCAGTGGACCATTGGAATCACCCGTTCAACCGATCATTAATTTTCTTCAAACCAAGAGTAGAAGATTTTCCGCTCGATATTATAGTGTCTACCAGTGGATAGAATATTCACAAGCTGAAGATGCTGTGTATTGTTTCCCATGTCGACATTTCTTTTCAAAATCTACAATTCACTCAGGAGAAACATTTGGGAACCGAACGTTTATCGATTAGAAACACTATGTGCAGACAATTCTAAATTCAAAGAATGAGTCACTGAGCCATTACAGCTCTCCTGGGTACTAGAATGATTTGATATCCGTGCTTTCTTCCCAAACTGTAAGGAATATTCTTGAAAAATAAAAGAGTCCAGCATTTACTTAATAATAGCTGACGAAATCAAAGATTTTTCCAAGGTGGAACAGTTTGAGTTCGACCACCGATTCTTGGAGAATCAGGATATTACGGAAGCAACGCGTGCGCTACAAAAAGGAGAAGTTACCTTCCTGGATGGTAAAGTGTTAAACACTCCAATCAATAAATATCAAGACTTTTATACATGTTGACCTGTTTGAAAAGCATCTTCTTCTGACAATAAACTTTCTTCAACTAATCAGTGATTCAACCTCTCCTATTGAATACTTACAGAAGCTTCCAGTGGCACATTCAGAAGTAATTTCTCCAGTTTTTTTCCCCCCGCATTTCCGATCACCATTGCCTGATGCCTCTAACGAACGATTTTTTCCCCTGTTGTAGAGAGGGTAAAGTACTACCACCTATATGGTCACACAGAGAACACAGGTTGTGGACGATAATTTAGAGATTACTTTAAATAACATATCATTTTGACAGGTTCTAATTAATTTAAATATTTATGAACCATTTTAACTCGCATCAACAATTTTAGATTGGAAATTAATAAAATAATACAGTAAAGTTGGGAAATGCATGCTCTTAATCGGTCACTAAGTTGTTGACATCTCTTGTACAGTCTAGGAATGTAAAGCTCAGAATATTCAAAACAATACTTTTACCAGTTGGTCTCTATGGCTGTGGTTCTCTTGCCTTACATGACGAAAACAAATTTAGGTTGTTTGAAAACATGGCGCTTGGAAAGATATTTGGTCCAAAAGGGGATGAGGTTACTGGCGTGTGGAGGAGGTCAAATAACGATGAGTTGCATACCCTGTACTCATCACAAGACATTGTCCATAATTATTATAATAATCAATTCTCGTAGATTAGTGTTGGCAAGATATGCAGCGCGAATGGGAGATTCTTGCTCACATTACAAAACTTGGCTGGTGTGAACGCCAGCAGTTTTCCCCACAGATACCAAATAATTTATGTAAACTGTTAATTTCTATGTACCATAGTTTGATCATACGAGGTCCTATTAATCTGTAGCTAAGAAGATCAATCCCTTTATAAGGTATGCGCTCAATCGCTAGAAATGTAAGATCTAGGATAAATTAATTGTTGAACAAAAAACTTTAGGCGCTTGCTCGTTCTAACCTAACATTATTGTTAGTCTCATTTCTTAAAAGCGCACAAATATAACCTCAAAAGTTGAAAGACTACCTTTTTCATCGTATTCAATAGGATTTTTATAGTTTAAAGTAATTTACCTTTTAAAATAAAAATCGATTCAATTCCTAATTTTTTCCTTAAAATCTTTCCTAAATCATATGCATTCGCACTAGACAAAACACAGTTTCGTACGTTTTGTACTGGACAAGTATGTTAGGCCCATTCTACACTAGCGGTTAAAACGCGGTGGTTTTGTCGCTAGCTTATCCCTCCAAAATCTTGAATCTACACCTGACTGTCAAAACACGACTGTTAAATAAACAGCTATCAAAATGCTACTGATTCTACACTAGCGGTTTAAATGCCGCGGTTGTTGTTTCCACTTGTGCAGAATGGTTTAAAAATTGAAATTGTACAGGCCGGCTATATTGCGGGACTTATTTTGTTGGAGGAAACTAAGTCGTCAAAAGAGACGTTGGTGGACTCGCCCCACATTTTCAAATCGTCTCTCAACAGGACAGTTTCAGATTATGATTATGAATCACAGAATGAACCCAGAGAAGTTCTTTTTGTACTATAGAATGTCTGTGGTTTCATTTGATAAACTACTTGGTTTAATTAACTAAAATGTTGCAAAACGTGATACCATCTTAAGGAAGAATATTTATTATTCCTGCTGAAAGACGTGTTGTGACATTGAGGCACAACTGCCTGTTAGCGCCTGGTGTAGTTTGATTCGCGTTTATACCGCTAGGCGGTTTTAACGCCTCCAGAGGTAGCGGTCAAAACGCTGGTAGAGACGAAAATTTATTTTCTATTTCTAACCTAATAACAAGGGTTTCATTCAAAGGCGCGGTTGCTAGCGTTTTAACTGCTAGCCTTTTATTTTAACCGCTAGAGTAGAATAGGCCTCAGAGGGGCGTGACTTCAGTTATTTAAACGGATGATTTTAACTTTTACTTTCGTATACTGACAGTTGGCACTTGTGTGTGTGTATGAGTGTGTGTGTGTAATTTGTTTTCGGAACTAAACACTTGGCTGGAGGAAAAGGAACTGTTCTAAAGAATAGTTTTCTTAGTTGGGTTACTATTTGTTTAAATTAATGTAAAATGCTTGATTAACTTATAAATAGTAATAATTTTCTAGAGATGCAATATGTCTTCACTTTCTTTACCGCGAGTGCTGCATCCAAGAAAGACAAGTCTCGAAGTTGAACGGGAGAACTTTGAAAAATGTCAGGTATGTTTTTTAGAATGTTTCTCTAGACTCTAAATATGATTAATTGGAAATGTATAAGTCAAGAAAAATACTACAGTCTAGTTACAACTATACTAAATAAACGGAGTAATTTCGCTTTAATACTTTTTGACATATCTTAATGCAATCTGTTCTCAAGTAGGCCTACATCATAGTAATAATATTATAGAAATAATTTGGGGAGGAGAACGAAGTTTTTACGAAAACAATTTTATTAAAATACAGTGTTATTCATTTCATAGCTCACAAAAACTTATCGCCCATTAAAAATATTTTGATCGGTTGATTAAATAATTAATTATTAAAATGTCTTTCAGAATGCACACATGACAACTTTGCATGGAAATAACTATTCTCTAAATGTACTAATCCATCTTAAAATTGTATTTTAATCGATTTTGAAAGTTAGATTAAGCTTGCTTGATTTTTTTTTCAGTTTAAGCTTGTTTTATAATAAACACACAAAATATAATTTTTATCTGAACCCTTTAGGCCTATTCCTTTTATCAAACACAGATTATATTTATTTTAGTGACTTAACACTATTCAAACACACATTCTGTAGCTTTAATCAAACTCTTTACAAAAATTTAATGACACAAAAAAAAATGGATATAGAGCTACAGAATTGCCAAATTACCCGCCTCGGTGGTATAGTTAGCTAACACGCTAGTTTCGTGTCAAGCTTGGCTGCATAGAACGGGGAGATCGAGGTTTGAATCTCGGTCAGGTGAACTGAGGGTGGTTTTCCCTAAATAGTTCTCCACTCCCACACAAATGCGGGTTCACTTCCTCTAAATTCAACCTTCCCAATCCCTAACTTATTAGCGTAAAATTAGTTATAAGCGTAGACCTAACCCAAACGGTAGTAAGGCGCAGTGCTAAAAATTGCTAAATTAAAAACCCTAATATGTAATAAAACCACTTTATTATATTTAATCATAACATTTAGATAAAAATAATTTATACATTAATACAATTTAGTTCTTTTTTGTGACTTGATCCTTCCAACTACAAATCATTTATCTACATAGGTCTAATTCCTTTTACCAATTTCTTTAAATTGTTATTTAAAGTCAAAGTTTTTCTAAATGTATTTGAGATTCTTTTTTAAGGTTTTTACAAATCGAGGATTTGAGCATCCCATCTCTATTTGTAGGCCTAAGCCATTAAATTCTCTGAAAAGTAAAATATATTAAAGTGGTTTCTTATTTTTCTATTATTTCATTTTGAGAATATAATTGAACGAAACTACTATTAATTTTTTTTAAATAAAAAACATCAAGAATTTTGCAGCGCGTCTAGTGAATTTAATGCCATAGCCTTATAAAATTCAACCACAAAGTGGGTCACTATTTGTTTAGCATATTTTCTTACGAATCTGTAATTAAAATTGGTGAATATTTTAAGCTCAGATGGAAGGAAAAGATATTTCACACCTGAATACCCTTCATAGTCTAATCTTAACAGTCCATCACCTTAGCTCAGTGGGTAGCGCGTATCTCTAGTGAGCTGAGGGCTCTAGGTTCAATTTCCGGCATGGCCAAAAAATTTATTATTGGTGAAATGTGGGTTAACCCTTTCACAGTGATGAATTAACGGCAGTGGGGACTGGATGTTGTGCCTGCTGGTCTTAAATTTGATTATAAGGCATATGAAGCTACGACAGGCATTATATGGATTGAATAAAAAAAACTGACCACAGGCTGGAAATAGTAATGGATGTAAAAATTATCGAGTTGGGGGATATTTTTTTTAACTTACTATTTAAACCTTTGTTATATTAATTTTTCATAACATTTCAGTAGCCTATAAGGTTTGGGGAGACATAGGTCTAGTTTCATAGTCAAACTTAAAACAACTCAAGTGCGAGTAGATTCCACATACAAGACAACACCTACCTAGCTAGACCAGAATGTAATAGACCAGTTACACCTGCTAAACTGGCCCATTACATTAGAGTTTAGTTACAATAGCCCCATGGCTTCTTTGGTGCTGACTGACAGCTCACAGCTGACTGCTTGTAAAGGCTACCAGACCAAATTATGTATCCCTACGCCAAACCATATGATCTGCAAAAACATGTGTTTAGCAGCTGTCACTTCTGACAGTCAACAAACATTTAGGTATATACCTAAATGTTGACTGTCAGAAGTCAGCTGTGAACTGTCAGTCAGCACCAAAGAAGCCATGGGGCTACTATATGTGTCGTCTTTTATTTAGTCCCGAATCACACTTGAGGCGTACTAAGTCTAACTATGAGACTGGCCCAGGATATTCTCAAAGTCTACTCTGACTATGTCCCTGATCAAAATGGTTGCTACTAGTTAAATGATTTTGTTTTTGTACCTCAAATATTTTGTTATTGTTTAAAAACTTTTAAGAATAGACAAGCTTTTTTTTTAATTCAAGTTTGGGATTGGGGGGAAGAGAATAGGGGGTAGTACTTGGAAAAGGAAGGGTGGAGTGGGTGCCGCTCCCAAATTATTCTGGCTACACACTTGATTTTTAACAATAGTCATAATAATTTTATAGCGCCAGTCGTATTGAGCCAGACCACCGAGAACAGGGAGATCGAGGTTTGAATCTCGGTCGGGTGAACTGGGGGTGGTTTTTCCTAAATGGTTTTCCACTCTCCCTCCATGCAAATGCAGGTTCACTTCATATAAATTCAACCTTCCCAATTCCTAATCCATTAGTGTAATTAGTACTTAAGCGTATAACCCGAAGGAGTAGTAAGACGCGTTGCTAAATAATAATAATAATAATAATAATAAAAATATATATACAGTCCATTTTACAAAGAAAGGATCTAAATAACAAAAATTTGTTTTATGTGATCAACATTGATAACATTTTGCTATATTAATATTTTATAGGTATTGATGATATATACAGGGTGTATCGATTCAAATGGGAAATAACTGGGGTTATGGATAGTAGACCTCAAAACAACACAAGTCCATATTAACCCGAGTCCTATATTTGATGGTTTCCAAGATAAGGCCATCCGAAATTCTGCTGGAATCGTTAACACCCCTACTTGATAAACCCTTGTTAGTGTTGCTGCATCCCTGTCTGTGTATAAGCAATGATACATAACAATAGGTGCTACACGGGTGTATCAAATAGGGCTATAACAATTCCAGCGGAATCAGGAAGACCTTATCTCGAGGAACATTGGACACGTGTTCATATTGACTTTTTGTGTTGTTTTGAGGTCTATTAACACCATCTCATTTCTCACATGAATTGATACACCCTGTATAACAAGTGACTTCTACATTTCACATAACTTACCATATGAACATGTAAAAACTATTTTAGTGACATTTCTAGCTCTTGGATGGGGTTCTCCATATGAAATTGGACACTATGAATGCTTACAAATTATACTGTTTCTTTATTTTTAATAAAGTAATAGATTAATTAAAGCTGATATTTAGAGGTAAATGGGTATATGGGGAAGGGGGAGGGGGTTAATCTATTAATAACATGGTGACCTGGTGGTCTAGGGGTAAGGTGTCAGACTTCTGTGCTGGGGGTCCGGGGTTCAATCCCCGTTCCCGGCACAGATTTATCTGAATTCCAAACCCTTCCTTCACCTCTGACAAGACTTGTATTAATCACAACTTGTGAATGTGAGGAATGCCAGGCCTCCACCGTGGTTCGGATCCCACGTTAAGCTGTAGGTCCTCCATTTCATCTCGCAATCACCCTACCATTGCACATTAGCCTGCCACAAACTGTCATACACAACATATAATGATATTGCTCTGCGATTGGGCACCAATTATTGTGATATTGGCCCCGACTGGGCACCGATTATAATGTTTCTGAATTTTATATGATGATTATGTGGATGTTAATAATGTGAACCAGTATATGCCTTAACGGTGAGCAGTAAGTATAACAATACTGGGTTTTACGATGATGATGCGTGCATGTCTTACCACACACTTGTTATCACACGACTATGACGGTCTGATTTTATGTAATTCGATTGAAATCAGTAAAATTTGATGTTTTTACACAATTTATTGATTTGATTACTTTTTCACTGTTATAAAATTGACATTGATACAGTTCTTTGTTAATTTCCGAACTGATGTGAAGAGTCAGAGAAAGTGCTGTTCAAAATTTTGTTTTTCTGTGTTATCACAATGTTCTGTATTCTGAGTACTCTGTACTGTGTGGATTCATATGCAAAAGCTGCCTTAATATGACCTACCCCTTGCTTCTTGGACCCCATTGTCACCAGTGTTAGAACTAACTAATAGGAGAACTCCTGGCAACCTGATGTTGTGAAGGCTAGCTTCCTATTGGGTAAAAGGAGCCAGCATGTTACATAATTTTTCAAATATAACGAAGTTGGTCTTTTAAAGAAAGTTTTAAAACGCAATACATTGAAATTACTTCTGAAAACGCATGATTCTCCATGGATGAAGTATTAACAGGAAACTTTACATACAGTGCTTTAAAGAAAAATACACTTCATCCATGACTTTTTTAATATATGAGAAGGGTCCAAAAGAGTATCATTACAAACACATCAATGCTTCATTTTTCGTGTTTTGCATTGCATTGGCAATACAAGTGAAACTTAAGAGATTAATTCATAAGTTTAGGCCAGGGAAGCAGTGAGAATTTAATCAGGGTAGGTAAAAAAAATCTTAAGTTTATGACATGATGCTAGATCTTATTATTAAACCCTAAGAAACAGGAACATTGTAATTTTTACAGTAGTGGTGGAAGGGGCAAGTAACAAAAATTCTTTAGGGATTTTCTACCCCTCATTTCCCCCAGATAAGTTTAGAAATTTGGTTGCTCCTTATTTTAATAGTTTTTGAAAATTACACTNGCTATTTAGAATAGTGGTCTCACCCCTCCCCCCTCTTACCCCTGTGTTTTTATATATTTAATACTTCTAGAAGCTATTTAGAGTAGTCCTCAGGCAAATTTTTGAAAATGTTGATGCTTCTAAAGTTTATTTTAAGAAATGCTCACCAGAATTTTGTTTATAAATTAGATTCCCTATTTGAAGTGGTTCTCACCTTGAATTTATTTTTTAAATTTGGAATGCCCTAGAAGTTATTTGATCTGGTCTTTCACTAGCAAATTTTTAAAATTAGATGCCCTTAGAAGCTATTGAAAGCTGTCTTCCCCCAAAACATTTTAAAAAATTGAATGCTTTATTTGGGTTACTTAACCTGTGCTTTCTGAATCTACTGATTATTTCAACGCCCAACTTACCCACTAACTTAATTATATAAAATACACAACACACAGTCCTCATCGTGAAAGGAGACACCACAATTTCACCATCATTAATATTTTTTCCGGGCGTGTTTGTTTCCGAACCCATGATTCATTAGGCAGACACGCTACCGATTGAGTTAAGATGTCGGGCTTGAGAAACATTGTAATGATATGTTATCAATGCTGACAGCAA
>CABFWO010009948.1:0-10507 GCA_902155825.1 Timema genevievae
GAACTGGACACTCCTACCGCTGGTATTTACATTTATCCCAGTAGCTTCTATATTTAGGAGATTTTGAAAATGATGTGGGTAGTGAGGTAGATGGGTCTTGATCAAAATAGCCGTGCCCCCTCCCCTGCCTTGGGGCCTATTGTTTCTATAAATAGTGTAGCCGTAAAAGTAGATATTTTTCTCTGGGTTTAGATGGGTCTAATTTATTAGAGCAATATCTATTGAATAAGTTTTAAAAAGATCTTCTAGCTACTTAACTTGCGTGAGTATCCCTTTCGTGTTCCATATAGAAACCTGAAGTATGTCTTTCATCACCGTCACGTTTGTGTTAGTCATTGTCGGTTGAGAAGTATTCAGTCACTCCCTATAGCAGTAGCATAAGTTTTACAGTTTTGTCGGTAGCCTCTCTAGGTCTAGTGAGGTATGGTCTGAAGTGTGTAAGTGTTCTTACAATATTTAGGTCCTTGAGTAGGTTTATGAGATCTTTTAAGTCTGTTCTGGCTGTCTTTTACGCCCCACCGTAACATCGGTATAGGAGCAGTAAATGAAAGCGGCTTCTGCTGTTTGTTTAGCTGATGGGCCTGGGAGTGGTTGGTTGGGCTGAGGGACAGTTTGATGGGTGCGCGGGATAGAAGGTTAGTTATTCCTGGTGGTAGGTGGGGGCGTTGTCCATGTGGGTCGCGTCTGTCGTGTGTTGAGTTGATTGTTTTTGGCCTCTAACAGCTGCACATGTACTGGGCATTTTCTGTAGTAGCCGTGTGTGGGTCTTTGCAGTTAATGCATCTTGCTGGTGTCGTATTGTCCTTCTTGGGGCAGTTTGGGGTGAGTATGCTCTAAGACACTTCACACATCTGGGCATGTTCGAACAGTTGTTCTTTGTATGCCCATGACGCTGACACTTGTGACATTGCACAATCATGTTTCGGGGAAGGATGTAGTGCTCTACCCTAATTTTCGTCTGATTTAAATACCTTACTCCAAAGATAGGGGTGTGAGCTTCATTCTTAGCAAGTGAGACAAAAAATTCGGGATTAGTGTCACAGTTTGCGTGGTGTTTGTAGCTTCTGCCTTTCGGCTAAACTGGCGCACGTCAGTCACTGCATAGCCTAGGTCGATCAGCTCTGCTTTGATGTCTTCTGGGTCCATGTTTGGTGGCAGTCCCTTTCTGACTATTTTCACCGGCTTGTATCGTGGTAGTGAGTAGGTGTATAACTCCTGGTTCATTTCCTTCAGGAGACTTTGAACCAATTTGAAGTCATTGGTTGAGGTGGTTTGTATCTTCAGTCCATCTTTAATGTAGCGTACACCTGTGGTGGTCTCGGTGTCTTTGGCAATTTCAGTAATCTTTTAATAGTTATGTATCCCTACAGTCACTATTGGTGGAAGTCTCTCTTTCTTGTTGGTGTCTGTCTGCGTTGAGGGTGTGTCATTGTTTATTTGTGTCTCGGTGTCCAGTGGTTGGTATTGGTTGTCGACTGTCATGATGGTATTTCTTAGATTGTGTCCTGTCTGAGTTCTTACATTTCCGCTTACGTTTCAGTTTGTCAACTAGGGTGAATGAACCGTTGTCGTCGTGATCAGTCTCCATGTCGGTTGTTGTTAGCCTATGAGTTGGAAAAGTTGGTATTCCTATTTGTTCGTGGTTTAGTGAAAGTTAGAGTGGTGTCATTTGTAACGTGTGATACCGTGGCCATTTCGCGCAGCCCTGAAAAGGGCAGGCTAGTGACGCATGGTTGTACGGGAGAGTGGGGGCTCTCCCTCCCTGTGATATGTTGTGTGTATCCCCAAGACAGTCACCGACTGCAAGTTATTGCTTTGCAGCCGGCCGCGTTTTATGCCTTTTAGCTACTGGTTGACACCATTAAGATCAACACAGTTTAAGACCCCGCACAGACCGTCTCAGACTCTTGTGTAGGGGGATGGGACTAAATTCGTTGTCTGGTGTCGGCTATCTCCCCGGTTTCCTCGTAGTCATCTCCAGGAAAAGCAGATGCGTCCGACCTCCTCGGAATCTCGTAGCTCTCTTTTCTGCACTGAATCTGCTCCAAAAATCACTTTGTTATATACCCTCCATTTCTGCCTGGCCTTGTCCAATGGGGGAAACCGGGGCTTCCCCTTGGTGCGTGCAAACGTGAGAGACAGTGCCCGTAACGCGAGCCAATAGAAAGAGGGGTTCTCGCAGACTCAGACGCATAATAGCATGCTCTAATGCACCCTGAAAGGGAGCACGAGAGCAAATTCCAACACGTACCGAACAATTGGTCACACCGTGTGGTTTCGAATCATAAAACAGGTGGGTTATCTCATTTTTCGAAGTTTCTGAAAAAAGAAAAGCATATTATTAATATTAGTGGGGGAAACAAAAATGTGTTGGGAAACCGAATAAGAGTTTTTATAGTTACGTGCGGAGACACTACTCTATGGGCGGCTGGGTGAGAGCCTCCCAAACCACTGTTGACACATCTCGCTTATCTGAGCAGGGTTTTGGGACGCCTCCAGGGTCGATGACGTAATTCCCAAGCCCCTGGATAAGAGGATTTGTGACACCAGGAAGTCTGTCGTAGAAGAACTGTGCCAGCTTCCAGAAGTGGTCTTTGATGGTAGACCTATCCAGGTAGCGATGCAGAGTCTCATTCCGAACATACTGAGGAGCATCCACAATGATCCTCAGACACACACTTTGGAACGCCTTCATCCTCCTCACATACGTGTCCACCAGGTGGCCCTAAGAGGGACATGCATAGTCGAGGATAGGTCTGAGCAACTGGTTTTACAGAGTCAGACCGTTCCTTGTAGACAGGGTGCTACGCCTGTTAAGCAGTGGTTCTAGGATTCCCAGCCTTTGTCGTGGAGTGTTCCAGGCAGTAAAGAGGGTGGGGGGCGCGGCCTGTGCAAGTGCGGAGGAAATATACAAGGGCCGACTGAACAGTGAGGCACAGCAGACTGTACACAATAGTCAAAACCCCGTTGGTCAATACTATGGACAAATAGCACTTCCACAGGTTGCGCACACAAACCGGTACACAGTTAGACACATCAGATACAATTGTAAGCTAGAGACCCAATTAAGTTGTGAAACATAGTTTTAGATAGCCTGGTATCCTCCATTATTAAATTCTATTCTTTAAACTAGCTGCAGCATGGTCATATCGTCTAAGGAATCTAATCTTGACTTTGATATTAGCAACTAAGCCTAGTATACATATACCTCAGTTTTAGCTTATGTGGTGCTGACTGACAGTTCACAGCTGACTTCTGACAGTCAACATTTAGGTATATACTTAAATTTTGACTGTCAGAAGTGACAACTGCTATAGACATGTTTTTTGCAGATCATATGGTTCGGCGTAGGGATACATAATTTGGTCTGGTAGCTTTTCAGAGCCGTCAGAAGTCAGCTGTGAGCTGTCAGTCAGCACCACATAAGCTAAAACTGAGGTATAGAAAGGGAGTGCATAAAGCTACAATCTATGCTTTAAGGGCAATAATACTGACATATATAAACTATGTAATATGGACATTGAACAATAGAGCTGGAAGGTAAACCAAATAAACTATGCCTTAAGAGAATAGAGAAAAAAGTCAGTAGTACTGTTATACAAGAATAGTGTCATATAGACATTTAAAAATAGAATTTAAGGCTCAAAAAAATAAACTATGCTTTAAAAGAACAGGGTGTTATGTTTCTGGTGGAAATACCTAAGACACTGTTGAGTCTATAGTGTTTATAACCTAAGAGACTGTTGTGTCTATAGTGTTTATAGAAATAGAAACTGATATTTCTCTGGTGGTTATAGACTAAGACACTGTTATGTCTCTGGTGGTGATAGACTAAGACACTGATCTGTTTCTGTGGGTTATAGATTAAGATACTGATATGTCTCTGATAGTTATAGACTAATATACTGATATGTTTATGGTGGGTATAGACTAAGACACTGATATATCTCTGGTGTTTATAGACTAAGACACTGATATACCTATAGTGTTTATAAACACTGCTCTTTCTCTGGTGGTTATAGACTAAGACACTGATATGTCTCTGGTGGTGATAGACTAAGACACTGATATGTATTTGGTGTTTATAGACTAGGACACTGATATGTCTCTGGTGTTTTTAGACTAAGACACTGATATGTCTCTGGTGGTTATAGACTAAGACACTGATATGTCTCTGGTGGTTATAGACTAGGACACTGATATGTCTCTGGTGTTTATAACCTAAGACACTGACATATCTATAGAATTTATAGAAAAAGACACTGCTCTTTCTCTGGTGGTTATAGACTAGGACACTGATATGTCTTTGGTGGTGATAGACTAAGACACTTTTATATCTCTGGTGTTTATAGAACATGACACTGATATGTCTTTTATGTTTATAGACTTAGACACTGATCTGTCTCTGGTGTTTATAGACTAGGCCACTGATATTTCTCTGGTGTTTATAGACTAAGACACTGATCTTTCTCTGGTGGTTATAGACTATGACACTGATAAGTCTCTGGCGGTTATAGACTAAGACACTGATATTTCTCTGGTGGTGATAGACTAAGACACTGATATGTCTCTGGTGTTTATAGACTAAGACAACGATATGTATCTGGTGGTTATAGACTAAGACACTGATATGTCTTTGCTGGTTATAGACTAAGACACTGATATGTCTCTTGTGGTGATAGACTAAGACACTGATATGTTTCTGGTATTTATAGACAAAGACACTGATATGTCTCTGGTGGTGATAGACTAAGACACTGATATGTCTTTGGTTTTTATAGACTAAGACACTTAAATTTCTCTGGTGGTTAAGGACTAAGACACTGATATGTCTCTGGTGGTTATAGACTAAAACACTGATATGTCTCTGGTGGTTAAGGATTAAGACACTGATATATCTCTGGTGTTGATAGACGAAGAAACTGATATTTCTCTGGTGTTTAAAGACTAAGACACTGCTCTTTCTCTGGTGGTTATAGACAAAAACACTGATATGTCTCTGATGGTGATAGAATAAGACACTGTTATGTCTATAGTGTTTATACAAACAGATTAAATTTCTCTGGTGGTTAAGGACTAAGACACTGATATGTCTCTGGTGGTTATAGACTAAAACACTGATATGTCTCTGGTGGTTATAGACTAAGACACTGATATATCTCTGGTGTTGATAGACGAAGAAACTGATATTTCTCTGGTGTTGATAGACGAAGAAACTGATATTTCTATGTTGTTTAAAGACTAAGACACTGCTCTGTCTCTGGTGGCTTTAGACAAAAACACTGATATGTCTCTGATGGTGATAGAATAAGACACTGTAATGTCTATAGTGTTTATAAAAACAGCTCTTTCTCTGGTGGTTATAGACTAAGACACTGTTATGTCTCTGGTGGATATAGACTAAGACACTGATATGTCTCTGGTCAGTTATAGACTAAGACACTGATATGTCTCATGTGGTGATAGACTAATACACTGATATATCTCTGGTGGTGATAGACTAAGACATTGATATGTCTCTGATGTTTATATAGTAAGACACTGATATGACTCTGGTGTTTATAGACTAAGATACTGATATGTCTCTGGTGGATTATAGACAGAGACAATGATATGTCTCTGGTGGTGATAGACTAAGATATTGGTATGTCTATAGTGTTTATACACACAGCTTTTCTCTGGTGGTTATAGACTAAGACACTGTTATGTCTCTGGTGGTGATAGATTAATTCAATGTTATGTCACTGGTGTTTATAAAACAAGACACTGCTCTGTCTCTGCTGTTGTTAGACTAAGACAAAGATATGTCTCTGGAGTTTATTGACCAAGACACTGATATGTCTCTGGTGTTTAGAGACCAAGACACTGATATGTCTCTGGTTGTTATGAACTAAGACAGTGATATGTCTCTGGTGGTTATAGACTAAGACACTGATATGGCTCTGGTGTTTATAGATTAAGACACTGCTGTTTATCTGGTGGTGATAAACTAAGTCACTGATATGTCTATGTTGTATATAGACACGGCTCTTTCTCCGGTGGTTATAGTCTAAGACCCTAATATGTCTCTTGTGTTTATAAGACTAAGACACAGATATGTCAATTGTGTTAATAAACACTGCTCTTTCTCTAGTGGTTATAGACTAAGACACTGATATGTCTCTGGTGATTATAGACTTAGACACTGATATGTATCTGGTGGTGATAGACTAAAACAGTGATATGTCTCCGGTGGTGATAGATTAAGACACTGATATGTGTCTGGTGTTTATAGACTAAGACACTGATATGTGTCGGGTATTTATAGACTAAGACACTGATATGTGTCTGGTGTTTATAAACAAAGAAACTGATATGTCTCTGTTGTTTATAGATTAAAACACTGATATGTCTCTCGTGGGTATAGACTAAGACACTGATATGTCTCTGGTGGTTATAGACTTAGACACTGATATGTTTCTCCTGGGTATAGACTAAAACACTGATGAGTCTCTGGTGGTTATACACCAAGACAATGTTATGTCTCTGGTGGGTAAAGACTAAGACACTGAGATGTATCCGGTGGTAATAGACCAATACACTGATATATCACTGGTGGTTATAGATTAAGACACTTCTCTGTCTCTGGTTGTTACAGACTAAGACACTGATATGTCTATAGTGTTTATAGACACTGCTCATTCTCAGGTGGTTATAGACTAAGACACTGATATGACTCTGGAGATTATAGACTAGGACACTGATATGTCTCTGGTGTTTATATACTAAGAAACAGATATGTTTCTTGTGATTATAGATTAAGACACTGATATGTCTCTGGTGGTTATAAACTAAGATACTGATATATCTCTGGTGTTTATAACCTAGTACACTGATATGTTACTGTTGTCTATAGACTAAGACTATGCTATATTTCTGATGTTTATAACCTAAGACACTGATATATCTATAGTTTTATTAGAAAAATACACTGTTCTTTCCCTGATGGTTATAGACTAAGACACTGTTATGTCTCTGGTGTTTATAGAATAAGCCACTGATATGTAGCTGGTGATGATAGATTAAGACACTGATATATTTCTAGTGGTGATAGATTAAGACACTGATATGTCTCTGGTGGTCATAGACTAAGACACTGAATGTCTTTGGTTTTTATAGTCTAAGACACTAAATGTCTCTGGTGATTAAGGACTAAGACACTGATATATCACTTGTAGTTATAGACTAAAACACTGATATGTCTCATGGTGGTTATAGACTAAGACACTGATATATCTCTGGGGTTGATAGACGAAGAAATTGACATGTCTCTGGTGTTTAATGACAAAGACACTGCTCTGTCTCTGGTGGTTATAGACAAAGACACTGATATGTCTCTGGTGGTGATAGACTAAGACACTGATATGTCTATAGTGTTTATAAACACATCTCTTTCTCTGGTGGTTATAGACTAAGACACTGTTATGTCTCTGGTGGTGATAGATTAAGTCACTCTTATGTCTCTGGTGTTTATAAAACAAGACACTGCTCTGTCTCTGCTGGTGATAGACTAAGACAAATATATGTCTCTGGAGTTTATTGACTAAGACACTGATATGTCTCTGGTGTTTAGAGACTACGAACCTGATATGTATCTGGTGGTTATAGACTAAGACAGTGATATGTCTCCGGTGGTTATAGACTAAGACACTGATAAGTCTCTGGTGTTTATAGAACTAGACACTGCTGTGTCTCTGGTGGTGATGGACTAAGACACTGATATATATCTTGAGTTTATAGACTAAGACGCTATTATGTCTCTGGTGTTTGTAAACTAGGACATTGATAATTGCTCTGGTGTTTATAGATTAAGACACTACTGTTTATCTGGTGGTGATAGACTAAGATACTGATATGTATATGGTGTTTATAAACACGCCTCTTTGTCCAGTGGTTATAGTCTAAGACACTGATATGTCTCTTGTGTTTATAGACTAAGACACTGATATGCCAATTGTGTTAATAAACATTGCTCTTTCTCTAGTGGTTATAGATTAAGATACTGAAATGTTTCCGGTGATTATAGACTAAGACACTGATATGTATCTGGTAGTGATAGACTAAGACACTGATATGTCTCTGTTGGTGATAGACTAAGATTCGGATATGTATCTTGTGTTTATAGACTAAGACACTGATATTTCAATGGTGTTTATAGAAAAAGATACTGATATGTCTCTGGTGTTTATAGACTAAGACACTGATATGTCTTTTGTGGTTACAGACTACGACAACTGTTATGTCTTTGGTGGGTATAGACTAATATACTGATATGTCTATGGTGCTTATAGAGTAAAACACTGAAATGTCTCTGGTGGTTATAGACTAAGACAATGATATGTATCTGGTGGTTATAGACTAAGACACTGATATATCTCTGGTGTTGATAGACGAAGAAACTGATATTTCTCTGGTGTTTAAAGTCTAAGACACTGCTCTTTATCTGGTGGTTATAGACAAAAACACTGATATGTCTCTGATGGTGATAGAATAAGACACTGTTATGTCTATAGTGTTTATACAAACAGCTCTTTCTCTGGTGGTTANTTATACAAACAGCTCTTTCTCTGGTGGTTATAGACTAAGACACTGTTATGTCTCTGGTGGATATAGACTAAGACACTGATATGTCTATGGTCGTTATAGAGTAAGACACTGATTTGTCTCATGTGGTGATAGACTAAGACACTTATATATCTCTGGTGGTGATAGACTAAGACATTGATATGTGTCTGATGTTTATATAGTAAGACACTGATATGACTCTGGTGTTTATAGACTAAGATACTGATATGTCTCTGGTGGTGTTAGACAAAGACACTGATATGTCTCTGGTGTTTATAGAACAATACACAGCTGTGTCTCTGGTGGTGATGGACTAGGACACTAATATATATCTTGAGTTTATAGACTAAGACACTTTTATGTCTCTGGTGTTTGTAAACTAAGACACTGATATGGCTCTGGTGTTTATAAGATTAAGACACTTCTGTTTATCTGGTGGTGATAGAATAAGACACTGATATGTCTATGGTGTTTATAGACACGGCTCTTTCTCCTGTGTTTATAGTCTAAGACACTTATATGTCTCTTGTGTTTATAGACTAAACCACTGATATGCCAATTGTGTTAGTAAACACTGCTCTTTCTCTAGGGGTCATAGACTAAGATACTGAAATGTTTCTGGTGATTATAGACTAAGACACTGATATGTATCTGGTAGTGATAGACTAAGACACGGATATGTCTCTGTTGGTGATAGACTAAGATTCGGATATGTATCTTGTGTTTATAGACTAAGACACTGATATTTCAGTGGTGTTTATAGAAAAAGATACTGATATGTCACTGGTGTTTATAGACTAAGACACTGATATGTCTTTTGTGGTTACAGACTACGACACTGATATGTCTTTGTTGGGTATAGACTAATATACTGATATGTCTATGGTGGTTATAGAGTAAATCACTGAAATGTCTCTGGTGGTTATAGAATAAGACAATGATATGTATCTGGTGAGTATAGACTAAGACACTGATATGTCTCTCGTGGGTATAGACAAAGACATTGATATATATCTAGTGTTTATTGACTAAGACATTGATATGTCTTTGGTGCTTATAGATTAAGACACTGATATGTCTCTGGTGTTTATAGAATAAGAACACTCATAGTTAGCTGGTGGTGATAAATTAAGACACTGATATATCCCTGGTGGTGATAGATTAAGACACTGATATGTCTCTGGTGGTGATAGACTAAGACACTGATATGTCTTTGGTTTGTATAGACTAAGACAATTAAATGTCTCTGGTCGTTAAAAACTAAGAAGCTGATATGTCTATGGTCGTTATAGACTAAAACACTGATATGTCTCTGGTGGTTATAGACTAAGACACTGATATATCTCTGGTGTTGATAGAAGAAAAACTGATATGTCTCTGGTGTTTAAAGACTAAGAAACAGCTCTGTCTTTGGTGGTTATAGACAGAGACACTGATATGTCTCTGATGGTGATAGCCTTTGATATTGGTATGTCTATAGTGTTTATACACACAGCTTTTCTCTGGTGGTTATAGACTAAGACATTGTTACGTCTCTGGTGGTGATAGATTAATTCACTGTTATGTCACTGGTGTTTATAAAACAAGACACTGCTCTGTCTCTGCTGTTGATAGACTAAGACAAAGATATGTCTCTGGAGTTTATTGACTAAGACACTGATATATCTCTGGTGTTTAGAGACCAAGACACTGATCTGTCTCTGGTGGTTATAAACTAAGACACTGATATGTCTCTGGTGTTTATAGACTAAGACACTGATATGGCTCTGGTGTTTATAGATTAAGACACTGCTGTTTATCTGGTGGTGATAAATTATGTCACTGATATGTCTATGTTGTATATAGACACGGCTCTTTCTCCGGTGGTTATAGTCTAAGACCCTAATATGTCTCTTGTGTTTAT
>CABFWO010009949.1:0-10504 GCA_902155825.1 Timema genevievae
TTAAATATTATTGTTGAGAGACTTTACGTAATGAACTTTATACTGTGTAGAATCGTATTATGTATTTACTTGGTTTCATGAATAGTTAGATTTACGTTTGCATATATCTTGTGAGAATAGTTTGAAATGCAGTTATCATTTATAATTGGTATTAATCCAGTTCTTATTGTTGTAACAAGAAAATTTTCCATAGTAAAACTTAGGTTTTCTTTTACTAAACCATTATTAATAAATAATAATAATGTTTAGGGTGTATTACCAAAGAATGTTTTCCTATAATCTATGTTCGCAAATACTTTCGCTGCTAGGATTGTCGAGGCCACAATGTTGATGTTGTTGAAAATACTTGCTTATTAAATGACTATTTACTTTAAAATCTCTGCTTATTTCCTTATTTATTTATTTTATGTTTCACATAGCTTATGCCCCTCTATACTCGTTATGTTGTTTACGGTGGCCTTAAACTACGAGGTAAAAGAGAGGGCGTAACAATTAAATCTAGAGTTGGACAAGGATTCACTTATATAAAAACATCATTACTAATAACTGTTTGTTAGTTGATAGAAATTGATAGAAAAATTAAAACATATAGGAATTATAAGTGAGTAGGAGTAAATGCCAGACACCTTAGCTCAGTTGGTAGCGTGTCTGTCTACTGAGCTAAGAGTCCCGGATTCGATTCTCAGTATGACCAAAAAATTATCATTGGTGAAATTTGGATTTACCCTTTCACAGTGATGATTTAATATTTGGGGACTGGATGTTGTGTCTGTCCTAGTATTAAGTTAGATTATAAGACACATGAAGCTACGACAGGCCTAGCCAGGCGGTAGTGAAAAATATATGGCTTGAATAAAAGACTGACAAAGGCCTTAGGCTGGAAACATTAATGGATGTAAAAATAAAAGTGAATGCATTAAAAACCACCCTCTAAAATGGACACAAAGTTAATTACATCATTAGATGGAATTACTCTGGTTTTTGGTGGTTGATTTGCACCTGTATTTCTACAATGTCCTCAAAAATATTTAAAATATCTTAAATCAAACGTAAAAAATTTGTTTAGTGAATACTGATATCTTTGTAATCCACGCAATTAGTGGGTGGAGGATAATTTTACAAAATTACATAAATATATAAATAAATAGACTCCCAGCTAAAGTATGAGTATTTGTTAGCATGTTTTTTTTGTCATGTAACTATAAAGTAGAAGCTGATGTTTTAAGTCGATTTTTTAGCACTGCTTTTTACTACCCGTTCATGTTATACCTCATGTACTAATTAGGGATTAGAAAGGCTATATTTAGAGGAAATGTGCCCACGTTTGCACAGAGGAAAAGTAGAAAACCATTTTGGAAAAAACACTCTCAATACACCCGACCAAGAGTCTAACCTCAATTTCTACTTCATCAACAGTCTAGTTTACTGCGAGAGTAACACGTTAGAGCATGCGGCCACCGAAGCAGGCAGGATGCAAAAACTAATTCACTTGTTAAAACTTAAGTTAATTATGTCTCCCATCAACAAGATGAATGGAGAATCAAACAGTGGATGGAAGCTTGACCAGAGATTTGATCGAGAATCATGACCTAATTGTTAACAGTTCAACTGAATACGAGGTTTGAGACACTGATTGGAGATCAACTTACATCTGATCTCTGATTAAGCCACTGATTATTGTTTGTTCAACAGGCCTTATTATCTTAAACATATCTACATTATATTGTTGAGTAAGAAAATTAGCCTTATTTGGGAAATAATGTATTTTAATTATTGCTGTTACAATTTTTGCAATTTCATGTTAAAAAAATAATATATGTTACATGTATAGAAATATAGTTTATCAGTCAGATTTTAAAGTGATGGTTTAGCTTTGTCGCAATTAACACATTTTATTTTTTAAAAGCAATTGGTTAAGATTGCAATATTTTAACCAATTAAAATATCTTCTTTTATATCTCCTTCTTTTTTTTTTCCATTTTTTCTAGTTTCATCGATCCCATAGTGCAAAACGGTTTCTCTAAAACAGAGGCACACCATTTCTTTAGTAATGTACAGTAGGTACATAATTAGGTTCAAATATGTTTTTTAAAAGAATTTCCAAGTTATACTCTAAGGTAAACTATAGTCATTTTGTGTTAGGGTCCTACTTTATTTATCTAGGGAATAACAACTCAAACTTATTTCTTTGCTATTCCATTCTGAAAACATCACGAGGGCAACAAAAAATACAACGTAAGGTTAAGACTGTTGGACGATTTGACCATAATATCCCTGGGCTCTAAAGAACCAATATAATATAACTTCAGTAATTTTTCTTTAGAAATATTTAAATACTCCTTAATTTTGATGCCTCACCAAGGACTTTAGATTGGCATGTGCATGCTAGTATTGATGTAATCTGTAGATTAATAAACACTCAACAATGGTAAAACAAAAAGTGTATTGGTTGTCTAAATATTAAATGTTACAACCAAACAAAAACAATGTTGATAGCTACTGATAGCATATTATCATTTGACAAGGTTTAAATATTTAGAAACAATTATTTTAACTACCAATAATGACATTAGATTGAAAATTAGTAATAGAATACAGTCGGGAAATGCATGCTATTACTCGGTCAGTGAGTTGTTGACATCTCGCCTGATGTCAAGGAATGTAGAACTCAGAATATACAAAACAATTTTAACTGCTGTTTTCTATGGGTGTGAAACGTGGTCTCTTACCTTACACAACGAAAACAAATTTAGGGTGCTCGAAAAAAAGGTGCTTAGGAAAATATTTGGCCCAAAAAGGTATGAGACTACTAGAGAGTGCAGGAGGTTTGATAATGATTAGTTACATAAACTATACTCATCACATGACATTGTTTGAATGATCAAGTCTTGTAGATTACGGTGGGCACGACATGCAGTGCAAATGGGATATTCTAGAACCTTGTTCAGGGTACTGATTGGCAAACCTAATGGGAAGAGACCATTGGGAAGACCTAGACGTAGATGGGAGGATAACATTAGAATGGACCTGAAAGAAAGAGGGTGTAATGAGGTGGACTGGATAGAGCTAGCTCAAGGTAGGGAGAGTTAGCCAACTTTTGTGGGTGCAGAAATGAACTTTCGATATCCTAATGCCATAGTGTAGGTTAGCAATGAATAGCAATTTATAATTCATACATATTATGTTGTTCGAATTGGTCTCTAAATTTTCGTCCCCAATCTGTGTTCTTTGTGTGATTATATAGTTAGTCTTTTCAGCATTCACTTCTAAATCTATTCCCTTACTAGCCTTTAATAAAATTTCTGCATTTCTTGCAACATTGTTCACTAAACTTTTAATGATCTACATAAATACTTGATACATTACTTACAAATATAAAAAAATATATACATACTTTATTGCAACATGTTTTTACTACAAACTAAAACAAGGATGGTCTCAAAAATACGGTAATGCAGACAATATATATATTTATGATTCAAGTTTTATTCAAACACTCTTAAGAGTATCCTGTCTGGGAAGATATATTTAGCACCTTCTGAAGCCACTTATTTGTGGTGATATCTTAAAATGTTATCTCCTTCAAAGAGATGACCTCAAACATATTGGGTTTTGGGATCAAACCGATGATAATCAGGCCTAGATGAGTAAACTGAAACAATGTAAGCGTCCATCCTAATCGTGTGATGTCTGAAGCCTCCTGAATTGTGTGATTTGGTGTTATTGTGATGCAGATTCATCTCCTCAAATATTTTCAATCTTGTACATTGAGATTGGTGCTCAAGTTTATGTAATATTTTAATAAGGTAATTATTGTGTCTGTGCCCGACACACTAAGGATTTTTAAACAATCTCACACTTAAATATACTTAAGTGGGCTATAATTTAAGAAATCATGGCAGTTTTTTTCCTCAAAAATATAAACTAGGATGAGTTTATTACTGTTTCAAAAAGAAGAACAGATTATATTTTAATCAGATAGCTAAGCCTTCAGTAAGTTTATTGGTTGAATAACTTTTGTGGGACAATATTGACGCCTTTTTTTGTTTCCGAGTGAAAGTGATGCACCTGCGTTTTGTAAATAGGTGTGATATTCTTACAAAACATTTATATTTCATCCTTGCAGGATCATTAAAAATGTGATTTGTTTCCTTGTGCGTGGGTGTCAATATGCACAACACCCATAAAGAAATGTGGCTGCCAAACAAGTCTTTCAGATATTCATCATATAGCACTTATGCTCATCCCAACATGCACCTTCTTTTCATAAGTTATGATATGTTGATTATTTTGAATCAAACTCATCAATTTAAAAAAATTTCAACCCAAACATGATTTTTTTTTCAAATATTTGCTGCGCGTTTGACTTTCCTTGTGTCAACTTATTTGATTGGAATAGCAATTATCATTTTTATAAAATAAAGTTTTAACTAATTGTCAATGATACAACATATAAGATTAGACAACAGAAATGATAAATAAAGCTGGTCGATGACTTAACTTGCTTAAAACGAGCTGGTTTTTTTTGATCCAAAAACATTAAACACTCATTTCGGGAATAATTCTCTCTAATTGTCTAAACCAGTGATTCTAAAACTCCATTGGCCTAAGACAAATTTAAATTCAAATACATATTTGGTAGCCAACCAACTGGTCACGAGACGAATCCTAGCTAGCTCAGGGGTTAAATAATTGACGCACTAAGGGTTCAATTTCCATGTTCAAGAGTCATTTTTCTATTTAAATATTACTAGTTTTATGTAAATATCTCAATTTTCATGTAAAGGAGTGAGAGAATCTTTGTGGGGTATTGTATTATTTATTTCTTTTGGTGTTGAGAGACCATTAGTGAAATTAATGAAATTGCTTTGATTCAGAAATTGAATCCATGTTTGGACTAAACAAAGCCATTTTAAAACTTTGATTAATTTCAACATAAATTCTGTTCCTTTGATTATGTTTTAAGGGTATAACCCGAACGGTTAGTAAGACGTGATGCTAAATAAATAAATAAATAAAATAAATAAAGATTATGTTTTAAAATACCTAATATGAAAAGAGACACTCAAGTTACTAAGGGTTGTAGTCATTGAAGGCATACTGTAATATATTTCACTGATTGGTTAAACACGTCTGAACACNNTTGATTTCGATAATAAAACAAATACTATGTGATCATCACAATTACAAATTCACAATGAACTCCAATTAGTGAGTTACACAAATATTACAAATTCAGTGTTTGTCAAGACAACATACAAAATAAAACATCTATTCATTTTTGGAATTTTTCCCACAACTCCACAAATATCAGCTGTATCGAAAAAAGTTGCGAATCTTGCTTACAAATTTTTATGCCGGGTACAGTTAATTTTATTTTATTAATCCCCCAACCCCCACCCAAAAATCCCTAAAAAATAAAAAAATCATAGAACCCGATTGCAGTGCCACCTACCGGGTCCAATTGTGAATCTAAACCATCCACGGACCCACTCAAACATACACAAAAAATTTCATCAAAATCGGTCCAGCCGTTTAGGAGGAGTTCAGTGACATACACACGTACAGAAGAATTATATATATTAAGATTAAGATAAGGTTCTACCTATAATTTTCACGAATCAGCTAAAGGTGCCCATTACCCTCAGATTTAGAACCAATGGTCTAACCACTTATCTTTCACTTTAGTTATCAAAAGTTCTGAATTTGTTCTGAGTTTACACCTTAAACCTTAAATTTCCTGTCAGAAATTTGAAACAAAATTTAAATATCTATTAAAATAACAGAGCTAGGATGAACAATAATTTGTCTGATAAGAATGGATAACCACTTTGTAAGTATAATCCCTACTGTTGCCGGTTATTTTTAACTTACTACGCATTACATCCATATTCAACCCACATTCAATAATAATTGTTTAAAACCCAACAGACTCCACTTGAAGTAGATTTAAGGATTAATCTCTCTCCAAATATAAGTTCATGAACTAATTTTGAAAGCATTGCTGTCTTTTCCAATCGCTTTAATTTGAGCTAAATTGGTTTCAACTTATGAATTGTTATGGAAGTATATATTGTCGACTTCAGTGGTCTTAGGGGTAAAGTGCTCGCATCAAAACCCGATGTTCGTTGGTTCAAACCCAGACGAGTTCGAGGGATTTTTAATGAGAAATAAAAATCCGTAACACAACTTCCTTCGAAGGGGAAGTGAAGCCGTCGATCGTGGCATGTGAATGATTCCTGTGAGATACGTTAAAATACCTTTCCGGCAAAATTGGTTAGCCCTTGTGCGTACATAGCATTTCAGTGTGGAAGTCAACGGAGAACCACCACACTTCCTGAACGCCCCTAATACAAGGGATTTCTACCAGATGGCGCAGACAGCACTAGCCAGCCGAAGAACTGAGTGCATGCCTAGCTCCGGATGGATATAAACTACATCAAAGCAACCTTCTAATTGTTGACTAAAGAAGAAGAAGAGGAGTTAAGTATTAAGGCTTATATGTTTAACTATTTGGAGGCATTATGAACATCAAAATCATTATTAGGATTTTTTAAGCGTAACAACATATTTATCTAGATCAATTCTCGTTTATTTTCTTTTTGATCTTATCCAACCAACCCTCACCAAACCTTTTATTAATTTATTCTGTAATGTTTGATAAGTTAAAATAAGCCTTATTTAATCTAACGTTTCACTTACTGGTGTCAAAATGAAGGCAGTCGCCACATCCCAAACCTTTTGTAATAGAGCACCCACTTGATCCATTATGGAGCTTTCCTCTTTGGGTGGTGGATACAACCATTCATATATGGAAGGTGCGTAGCTCACAGTGACATACAGTGTTATTGCAAGTGTTTTCACTACTCCAAAGGCAAGGGCCAAGTTTTCAGGCTCAAAATATGATGAAGCCATTGTCTTGAAGTTATTCGTCTTGGAACCTGTGTTATCAACATACTTGTAGGTGGTGTTACTGATGGAATGAGAAGTTTGTGAAATATTATAAATTATTTATTGGTTAAAGGACATTTTCGGACCGTTTAGGAATTTTTCGATCTTGCGGTAAAGTGTAAAACTATTTAGAAAATTTGAACCTCGACATCTGCTTCACTGGCAAACCAGACCAGACTAAACTCTAAAGAAGCAGGTTAAAACTTCTCAATACTTTAGTTGATTGATTACTTGTGATCCAAGTTTCAACAGTGAGCAATTCTCAGGGTTGGCCATGCAGGAGGTTAATGAAATTTGGCCCAAAAGATCGGGGTTTATCCATTGCCAGGAGAAAACAAGATAGGGGTTTTCACTTCTTTTACCAAGCGAAGGCTACAAAGCTTTCTTTAAATTAATCCTCTGCATTAGGATATTGTTTTATTGCTAATGGCTTGTCTAAAACCAGTCACAACCTCTTGTCTTAAGCACAATCGTGTAACTTTGAGGTTATCTCTGCCCTCTAAGGGTTTAATATTTCTTTCTTTTTAAAGTTAAAACATGATTTTCTGACATTTAATTTTAAACAGTTTCTATTGAAGCAGGAAGCAAGACCAACGTGTGTTATGACAAGCGGCGTGAATGATTGTAGACAAGCCATAATGACAAGAACTAGCTCGTAGCAATTCAATTAATATTTGAAGCTACAACTACCAAGGGAACAAATATTTTATACAGTTCTGTAAAATATTCAAACTATTTTAAAATACACCAGGATCAATAATAAACATACAGTTAGTGAAATCAGATTCTTCCCTTTGTTCTTTTTTTGGTAGATGTCCATGACTTGTTTGGTGTAAGTTGTTACACCTGATCCTTTTCACTTTCTTTTTGGATGGAGACCTTAAAGAATACATCATACATTAATATTTGTGTAGCAACAAATCCTATAGAGGATTGTATTTATATTTTTAATATCTCAGATAGAGGAATTATTGTAATTGTGAAAACTTTCGGCCTCCAGACTAAGATAGATCAAAACGATTTATGTGATCCCAAACTAAAAAAAAGGGAAGGGTGGGTGGACTTTACAATTCTGTGGGTATATCTGTACCTTTTCCAAAATTGTTTGGTGGATTTAGTTCAAACTTGATATTTATAAGTGATATGATCACACTGTGAGGAAAAATAGTGATTTTAATCCAAGATTTAAAATAGGTAAAGAGTAGTTTCCTGGGGAATACTTTTAGAATGTTTTGCTCCAAACCATAGTAGACTAGATAATATGGAATATGCTATGGTGTCGTACCATTTACTTTGTGACAAATACAATGTACCTAGCCGGGATTCGATACAAGGATGTTTAGGCCTACTATATAAAGATTTCATGACAGCTCGAAAGTATTAGAATATTAAAAAATAATCATATCCGAAAAAGGCTTGAGGTTAACTACTAACTCTTAGGTATGTCAAAGTTGACATTGTCTGTCAAATGTAACAGCTGAGAGAGACACTTTTCAGCGTGTGGCTACTTAGAATATAGCAGCTGAGAGATACACTATTTGGCGTGTGGCTACTTAGAATATAACAGCTGAGAGATACACTATTTAGCGTGTGGCTACTTAGAATATAGCAGCTGAGAGATACACTATTTGGCGTGTGGCTACTTAGAATATAGCAGCTGAGAGATACACTATTTGGCTAGTAGCTACTTAGAATATAGCAGCTGAGAGATACACTATTTGGCATGTAGCTACTTAGAATATAGCAGCTGAGAGATACACTATTTGGCGTGTCGCTACTTAGAATGTAGCAGCTGAGAGATACACTATTTGGCGTGTGGCTACTTAGAATGTAACAGCTGAGAGAGAATATTTGGCGTGTGGCTACTTAGAATATAGCAGCTGAGAGTTACACTATTTGGCGTGTGGCTACTTAGAATATAGCAGCTGAGAGATACACTATTTGGCATGTGGCTACTTAGAATATAGCAGCTGAGAGATACACTATTTGGCGTGTCGCTACTTAGACTATTTGGCGTGTGGCTACTTAGAATGTAACAGCTGAGAGATACACTATTTGACGTGTCGCTACTTAGAATGTAACAGCTGAGAGATACACTATTTGCCATGAGGCTACTTAGAATATAGCAGCTGAGAGATACACTATTTGGCGTGTCGCTACTTAGAATGTAACATCTGAGAGAGAGAATATTTGGCATGTGGCTACTTAGAATATAGCAGCTGAGAGATACACTATTTGCCATGTGGCTACTTAGAATATAGCAGCTGAGAGATACACTATTTGGCGTGTGGCTACTTAGAATGTAACAGCTGAGAGATACACTATTTGACGTGTCGCTACTTAGAATGTAACAGCTGAGAGAGAGAATATTTGGCGTGTCGCTACTTAGAATATAGCAGCTGAGAGAGACACTATTTAGCGTGTGGCTACTTAGAATGTAACAGCTGAGAGATACACTATTTGGCGTGTGGCTACTTAGAATGTAGCTCTAGCAATTTGTGTATCTTGCATATTGATGTAAAAGATAGCTTGATTGACGCAAAGTAAGATTAATTTGAGAAGAAAAGCACTCGGTATTTGTGAAGAGCAATGCTACCTGTTGATGTTATCTTCTCCTGGTTCATCTCCAGCTCCGGCCGGCGCTAGATCCGCTGTACCCACACATGCATCTGACGTAATGGGCGTCTTGTTAGCAATCATTGGGCTCCACAAGATGTTGATACTAGCAGAGCCGCAATCAACGTGAAAATAAACCTAGTAATACACACTAGTCTGTAATCAATATAGTGATATACACTAGTCTGTAATCAACATAATAATATACACTAGTCTGTAATCAACATAATAATATACACTAGTCTGTAATCAACATGGTGATATACACTCGTCTGTAATCAACATAGTAATATAAACTAGTCTGTAATCAACATAGTGATATACACTAGTCTGTAATCAACATAGTAATATACACTAGTCTGTAATCAACATAGTGATATACACTAGTCTGTAATCAACATAGTAATATACACTAGTTTGTAATAAATATAGTAATACACACAGTTATGTAATAAACATAGTAATATACACTAGTCTGTAATTAACTGGGCCGGTCTAAGGCGTATGCAACCACACACACAAACATTTCAGAGGGGCGCCAAAATGGCCCCAAAATATATATTTTTGGTTTTTATCTGTGAAATTGTAGCTACGATTAAAGAAAGTAATTTGTAAGAAGAATGCTTATTTCTTAAAATAATATTTAAATCCATGCAAAACAGACTACTTTTTTGTTTCAAATTAGTGCATTAGAATACATTAACAGAGTAAATACATTTTGAAAGTTTTTCGATGTGACGTACCCCTGTCAAATACATTAGTGATGGGACTATAATAGTTGCCGGGTCAAGACTGTATGATCTATGAGCTAGGCTCAGGTTGAACCTTTGGTGGGCTGCAGGGGAAGGGGGGTAGGTGTAATGTTAGTTTTGATTCTCGGTCATATCAGTCACCTAACCTCCGTGCGAGTGATTTATTGACAATTGCTTACTCACTT
>CABFWO010009950.1:0-10498 GCA_902155825.1 Timema genevievae
CCGGACTCCACTGGGACAACCGACATGGTTTTTTACGAGTCAGAGAATAATACTGGCACCGTAGTCGGCCCCAGATGGGGAATGGAAATGTAACCATCCATGCCAAACCAAATCCCAGTACACCTAATAGGTTGTCGCTGAACCACAAAGATGACCTTGCGTTCACATCAGTAAGATATATTATTGGATTTCCCTTGTAAGTCTCATTTATCACTTTCATCTGATCTAGGTACGTTTCAATATCCTCCCTGAACTTGAAATGCATATTGACTAGGATGACCGTGCCTTTTCCCGATTTAATTTTGACGCAAGTGACCTTTTAGTTGCTTTATTATTCCACCTTTGCTTGCGTAATTTAAATATTAAAAACCATTAATGCACTCATCCGTGATTTGCCCACTGTCAAAATTCATGGAGTAGCTGGTATTTGCTGAATCCTACCACCAACTGCACTATAAGAATCTTGAAAGCATACAATATCCACCTGAAGTTCCTTTACAAGTTTCCTGGTCTCGTTAATAACGGTAGCACTCCACAAAGCTTTTAACTGACCAATTTCTATTGTTTGGTTAACTATCATTGATTATGCGTGAAAACATAGCATTTGGTCCAAACCTCCTTTGAATCAAACGCTATGCGACCATTGGCATCACAATGTGCTAGTAACTTTCAACATTGATTTATTCATTCCTCTTTTCAAACACCTTTTTCACCTTGTCCAGTAGTAGTCTAGCATCTGTCGGGAGGTTCATCGATCTAAGCTGGATCCTATCTAAAGCTTCATGAGTGAAGAAAGCTATGGATCCTCCCTTATTATGACAAGTCGTGACCATATGCCTCATCGCCAAATGGAGAGTTTGTTGCTCCTCTAACCTTGAAGGTTGGAGGGTCTCCTCGAAATTCCCATACATCTGGCCCATGTATAAAATATCAACCTAACCACTCGGGTTGTTTTATTCTTCTACCTCATGCTGTATACTTTTCCCCCTCTAATTCCTTCCCTTTATATGAAGGTGATATATCTTCTACCGGATGTAACGTACCATAAATTCCTTTAGTTCTTTCTACATTTTTCCACTGTCATTTTACCATGTATAAATATGGGCCCCTTCCTCCAACGTTTACACTTTCAATCCACTACATTCCCCTCCTTTCTTTATGTTCCTCCGCAGTCGATGTCACCTCATTCTCCGAAGACGATGTCACTACGACCTTAAATTCTTCTCCTTTCAAATCAAGATTCTTTCCAGGCTGTAATTCAACATCCCTGGTGACATACTCACCCTATTGTCATGTACCTTCTTCATATTCATCTTCGTCATTGATGGGAGAGTTCATTTTGCACGAACATGTGAACCTTGAAGCCAGAATTTAGAAAATGTATTTAATTTATATTAACTTAATTAACAACAATAAAAGTTAAGATATATTATCCTCGAGAGATAGATTTAATACACCATTTCATATATTTGTGTAATGAGGGTTGTGGTAGCTCCTGTACACGAACATTGCCACCTGGAAGGAGGAATTTAAAATTTTTGATTAGACTTACTTAGGCCTACAACTTTACTCTTTTTATCCTGTTTAATGATTTTAACTTTTTGACCTATATAAGTATTTTTGAACTTTTAAACTATTTAGCTCTTCATAGCCACGATAGAAACTCTAAAGTTTATTGCCACACCTACAAATATACACCACCTGTCCCTAACATGAGTCCCTCTTATTACCTCCTATCCCTGTCTTGAGTTAGTCCTATACAGTCTCCCTCATTACACCCTATTCCCACCTTAAGGTAGTTCTATCTAGTCCCCCATATTACACCCTATCCCTACCTTAAGCTAGCTATATCCAGTCTACCTCATTACAACCAATCTCTGTCTTAAATTAGTTCAATCCAGTCCACATAGCTACCTATATATACCTACCTTGAATTAATTCTATCAAGTCTAACTCATAACACACTATACCTATCTTGAGTAGATTCTATCCAGTCCCACTCAACACAGCCTATAACTATTTTGAGATAGTTCTATCCAGTCCCCCTTATTACAACCTATCCCTACCTTGAGTTTGTTCTATCCAGTCAACCTCATTACACCTTATCTCTAATTTGAGCTAGTCCTATCCAGTCCCCCTTATTACAACCTATCCCTACCTTGAGCTAGTTATATCCAGTCCAATACATTACACCCTATATCTATCTTAAGCTAGTTCCATCCAGACCCACTTACTACATCATATCCTTACCTTAAGCTTATTCTATCCAGTAAACCTCATTACACCCTTTCTCTTTCAAATCCATTCTACTGTTATCCTACCAACTAAGTCTTCCCAATGGTTTTTACCAATTGGGTTTGCCCATCAGTATTCTGAACAAGGTTCTAGATTCTCTCAGTCACGCTACATGTCCTTCTCAACATCATCTATGAGACTTGATTACCCAAAAAATGTCTATTGATGATTGCCGTTTACCCTTTTTAACCCTCTTAATTGTTTTAGCCTTTATACCCCTTTTAATTTGTATTAGTTTTACTTTTTTCCCGCTCTACAATATTATAATTTTGACTTATTTACTCTTTTTATCAAATTCTTTAAATTTAATCATATTTATTTTCACACTTTATTTTGTATTAATTGAACTTTATTCTTATATTAACCATTTTACGCTTTTTACCATAAATGTTTTCTCCCGGGCAAAGCCGGGTACTTCAATGGTAGTCGAATTTATCTTAACGTGAGTATCAGTGATAGGAATGATGGTCGGTTTCTCAAACATCTCCTATCTGTCGGCCTTGCCTGTGATCTTCGGCACGCGAAACCAATTAATTCTCAAAAACCAACCATTTCAAATCAGTGCGCATGTGTATATGACAGCGTATGTGCTGTAGAGCTAACCATAAGCAGCTGTGGATTCACCCATTTATCGAAAAACTAGCACAGAATATAAACGTGGTCACGTGACGAGCTCTAAGCCAATCACATGAAATCCGCCTAACCTCCATTAATAAACCCAAACGAGAATTGAACCTTGGTCTTCCCATCATCGGCAGTCTAGTTAACTGTGAGAGTAGCGCGTTAGACCTGGCGGCCATCAAACAATGGGCCAACATTATGTTTGACTTTTCTAAGTCTTCGGACGATATTTTACCACCAGACACAAAAATTCCAGTGGGCCAGCTTCCTGTCTGACCTTTCCTTCAGAAGGGATTTTACCAACAGACACTAAAACTCCAACCAAATTGTGTAAATATCTAAAGTCAAAATTTGTTTTTTGCGTTGATTGTCTAGAGTATATTAGTGAAATTTTTCCGAACTTTAATAACTATATAAACTTTATAATGTAAGGAGGTATTAAAATATAATATCCATCAAGTAGATCACAACATTTAAATTTAATTAAGTATAAAGAAATTACGAAAGCACAATGTATAACAAAGATTGAACTTGACTTTCATGATATAGCGTACTCCATCATTTTTAATAAAACCATATTACAAAGGTTAGGCTTAACTTTAAATTAGAAACAGGCCTATTTGATTAATTTAATTAATTGTGAATTGAAATTAATTTCATCATTCTTTTGGAACTGGTTTAATATCTAAGATTCTTAAAGGACAATAACTTATTATTCTGTAGGGAGGCTTATATGTTGAGAAACAATGCATTCAGTGACTGAACTATTTCTGTTGTATTTTCCAGTTCATGATTATTATCTAGTTATTATCTTACTCAACACTATCTATTGTACATCTCATTCTCACTGAAAGGTAGTAGTCTTAACATTAGTGACTGTAATAGATCTATTTATCATAGTTTTTATACCATTCTTTAATCAAAATTGCTACCTTTCAAATTAAACAACAAGTACAATTTAGAATTGTAGTTATAAGTAATATTTTTTTAAATGTGGACTAGTTATTATTACGGATATAGCTATATTTAATTGGTATGACATATTGTTCATGTTACTAGTGTGTTTCAATTTTCCCAGGTGTTTCACCTTTTTGTTGACTGACTGGAAACCGGAAGTACCTGTTGATAAATGATCTAACGTTTCTTCCATACAATGTTTGACTGTTGTCATATGCTAACTTTTGTTTAGTTTGGTTGATTGTGTACAAGGTATTCAATTGAACAGGGGTATCGTAATCTTCAAGAGGGAGTCCATGTTTTACTATAAAATAACATATGTTTAGTGAGAAACTATGATATTTGGATGTACCAACTAAAACTGTAGTATATTATAGGTGTTAGGATTTAGCATTAAATTTTAAAGTATAATATATTGGTGCATGACATTTAGGATTATTCAAGGTGATCAACGTGATTGTTTAGTCACTTCAAAAAATGTTTTAACAAGAAGTATAAAATGCATGATATATTCCCTTATATTCGTAATAATAACAGTATTTAACACTAAAATATATTGAGAAAGATTTAAACAAAGTCATCATTCAAAATAAACAGCATGAAATCAAATTAATTTACAATATGAATTTATATATTCTTTTAATTATTTTTAAATATACATAGATATTAAATTGCTTAAGCTGTGTTCTTTAGTTGCAGCTAAGAGAAAATTTGTTTGGATTTTCAAGGAACAGAGAGTTTAATTTTATAAACAATTTATAAAATCAAAATAAGTTAATAGAAACAAATATAAAAATGGTATATCTCATGGTTCATATTAAGAAGTGGCCACCATCATGTTTTTCAATATTTTGGATTGAAAATAGTGCTGTGCAAATATATGAGGGTGTGAAGTGTCATCACATATGTTAATAAAAAAGCTAAATTCATTTGAAATTTCAGAGATTGTATAAAATTCACAATGCAATCTTTTAAGGTAAAATGAATAATAGCTCTCACATTAATGGAAAAAACACAATATCAATTTTATTGAAAAGGTCATAAGTTATAATTTGTAGAAGCAAATAATTAAGTTTTAGGCTAAAACAAATATTTTCTCTCAATTTGATGGAAAAATAAATACACGGTGCACTGGACAGACTTTCTCACTCTTTTAACTAAAATATTTACATTTACTAAAAAATCATAAGCTCATTGAAACTAAATAATACATATTGTTTCAGAATCATTATAGTAATAAAGCATCACATTCTAACAAAGAGCATAACAATCATATCCTCATTCCCCAGACCTATGTTTAAAAATATATATTTTCCTATTCCTTTGGAAATATTGGTTTATAGTAATACATTCCATTTAAAATTGTTTTATTTAATAGTCTTTCAATTATTCAATGAAATATAATTTAGTATTTCAAAGAGTTGCGTAGGTATTATCAATAGTGTTTATAAACGCTTATGTAAACAAACCTTCAAGTCATTTTATCGCTAACATTAATTGCGTTATTTTGTTTGTAATATTGAAAAGTTTCTGGATACAAATTGTAATCAAAATCCTTATTGCTGATTTTGAAAATAATCACTTATAAACCACCCATAACTTTAGGGTTGGATGGATGATTCCAAACACTCCAATGGATCGTCTCTTAACTACCCTAGATTCAAAATTTTAACCCTTGGTAAAATGGTGTCGGCTCTAGGCAAAGATACAGACAAGAGAGACAGAATCGAAATTACCCTTTTTTGATTTCAATGGCATATAACACAAAAAGATTCATCGTAATCTCGAGGTCAAAAAAGAACCATTACAATGTTATCTCTTTAGTTATATGAGAATAATTTAAAAAATATGCAGATCTCACAATTTCTTAAATATTCGTGACTCTGAGGAGAGAAAATAATGACCGCACCTCCCCTCTGTGATCTAGGGGTGTAACGCGCTGAGCTACAATTAATAATACTGGTTAAATATAGTAGCAAATACACAGATATATTAACGATTATTCGAATTTAATTTATTCTAGATCACTGCATAATTATTGTTTACCAATAATAAATATTGTTTTAAATGACTTATATCAACCAATACATAGAAATATAAATTGAAAGAACTTGAAGATCCCTTTCTCTAGTCTATATCATATCGTCTTCTTTCTGGCTTTAAATTGGCCAGAGCTTTAAAAAAAGATCATTTGAGTAGGAAGAACCATTTATTTAGATTTTGTGTTAAAGGGCTGGTTTGTTATTTACATTTTAAAAAAAGATGGGAGCTTATATTGTAAATGTTTTCGAGACTTTTCTAATAGCTAGTGACGGGACACATAACAAGAATTTTTAAATAGCGGTGCATATAACATGAAAATATTCTGCTATCCACAACATAGTTTCATTTAAATTATTTACTATACTTATGAAAAATAAAAATTTTTACTAGATAAAAATAATACACAACAATAATGTGTATCTTGGAAACCATTATCATAATGTAAATCATTTTTCCGGGCAACAAATACTTATCATTGCTTGATTGTAAAAATGAAAGTGTTTGATTAATGAAGCTAAGATTTATAAGAAATATAACCACCAATATTACATTCGATACTGTAATTTAATATTATCCACGACATTACGGGAGCCTCACATACGAGGCTAAAATGATAAAAAGTTAGTAGAGGATTTCATCACCCAAGATACTCTGCTATCTAATCAAGGTATTTAATGTATTTTCCGTAGGTATCTCACACATGGGTATATATTAATTTTATTTATACTGTATAGTGACATTGAGTAATGTTAACTGAAACAGTATTTTCCGGAAGTCCCAATTGCTAATAACCTGTCATCATTACAACTATAATAATTACAACTCTTAGAGTGTTTATTATTATTAGTACTAACATAATAATATTTTTTAAGTTGAAGACAATTTATTCATCAACACAGAAACTATATAAATATATCATTCTAACCGGTGGACAGTTAATTATTTAATTTATTTGAAAAGAGTGTCATAGACAGGGGTTCAAAACCACCTTAACCTAATAATTGATACCACATTATTTTAAGTTACCTAGTAGAGTTTTATCTTTCCAAATCAAATTACTCGTGTTTTTATCCCTGTCAGCTTATGTGGTATTTATTAAAACGAGATGCAATCTAAGATAAGCTATGATGTTGTTATTTCAGGGTAGAAAATGGTTGTGAAAGAAAATTTCCCTGAAAGAGTTGGCAGTTCAGGAGTTTCAAATCAAGAGAAAAACAAAAAATAGTAATTTACAAGAAGATGCAGAGAATATTATGATGTTCGAGGACTTTTTGGAATCTGGTTTCGATCTAAATTTAAAGTTAATGAACCCTCACATTATTGAAAAGACCACAATTCTAGATTACGAACATTCTACCCTACAATAAATATTATCAAGAAAAAGAAAATGACCACCTCCAAAACACCCAATAAAATTAATTCGATTTCCAAAACAAATATATAAAGTGGTGGTTCGACGTGTTGAGTGATTTACCCTCGTCCGAAAGAATTAACAATTCAGGCATCCATTCTGAATTCAAAACTATCTTCTTGGATGAAAATATAAAAATTAGAATTGAATATCCAAATGACCTATACATTTCTATAGCTTTTGTCCAATTTTTGGAAACCAGTTCTAAATTATTTACAAAGTTAATTAACACTTACTATTTAAGCAGTGATGGTAAATCTGTTGGCAATGTTTCGGACTTTTCCAAAATTCCAAGTTATGGTAAATAGATACCTAAAAAGAATATTAAAAATGGTGGCTTGTAAGAATGGATTATTTCCCCTGTACAGAATATCTTGACAAGGAAAAACAACATCTTGTAAAGAAAGACTCTTCAGGAGAATTGGGGGATGACTTCAGAAATTAAATACTATCAAATAAATTTACAAATGGAGCATCTTATTCAAAATTATAGTTTTTTAATAAATGCTCTTAAAATTCAAAATTCAAAATTTGTAAGTGGAAACAGTTCGTGATTAAATTTTGGGATTGTGTTGATTAAATTTCAAGGAAAATTTTTGCAGTTTCTTTTATCAGCACTTTCCTGTTAAGGACTGCAAAGAACTGTTCTAAAATTGCAATTTTTTTTATCACCGCGTCTTACTACTCGTTGGTTACTATACACCGCTCTCTGTATTCATCTGTTGATGTGCATGTTAACGCTCTTTTTAAGTACCATACCAATTCAGGAATCACCTGTTTAATTAATATTGGATGTACATTACAGCCACACTCGCAATCTAGATATAATCGATAGCCCCGAGCCAATCACGTTACCATCGTCGTGCTTCCTCCTCAACCAACCCACCGGTTTCAGACCCTTGACTAGACATTCATGGGCCCTCTAAAGGCTTTTACCAGTGGGGAAGTAAGGATGTAACTTTGTCACAATAATAAAGCAATCACTCCTTATGACATAATGTACATATAAAGTAAGCAACAATCTCACTTGGTAGGTTCTCAAACTCGACATGTTTGTGGCCGATCATGTAGTTCCTGGCAGCTCTAAACAGTTCCTTAAGCCACCCGGAACTTATCAATTCCAGGAGAAAGACAATTATTAGTTCAATCATGGTCAAATTGACAAGATGACGTGTTTAATAAGAAAAATCGTAGTACAAATTAGTCAACGAAATACACAAATTAAGTTATGATTTATTTCAGTTGTTTCCGGAGAAACGAACGTGCATTATTGAGTCGATTATAAGAATAATCTTATTGTTGGAGTTTCGTGAACCAAATTAAGATTTATTTTAACTCTATATAATACACATATAAAGTTATTACAATACGATTTTCTAGATACCGTCCAGAAAGTACGTAACTCTAAATGATACAAATATAATATTTTGTCAGTAGTTCTAAATTTGTATAGATATTGTCCAATTGTTATATTAAAATTAACCTTTTTTTAATTCTATATCTTGGTCCATGCATTGTAATCGTTTATTTATATTTTATTTAATCTGAACCATTTATATAAAGTGTATTCTTATCGTAGCACATATCGGTGGTCACACAGAATAGACGTTAAGATCGTTTAGCTTGGTTCTCAGATGATGAGTTGCTCCGAGCTTGAATCCCGGACGGGTGTATTGATAGTGTTTTTGCATAAATTGTCTCCTGTCGCCATTCTTATAATAGCTGACATTATACACAAGTCCTGGTATGATTTACAAAACTAACAAAGATTAAAGCACACATAGCACTCTAAAACCAATCACTTATCCATTAATGTTATTTCAAGGTTAAAAGACCTGACGTAACTAACATCATCCTCTGGACTGGAGGTAGCACCCAGTGGGGTGCATGAGGCCCGCACGTACACTTTTGGTGGCCTATAAAGGGTTTAACATACTTACGTAGCAGGTGGCCGTATAATTGTTACAACGTGTTTTTTATACAATTTAAAAATTGCAAAAAAATTAGCAAGCAGTTAGATAATCTTCTGTGATTCAGAGTTGTTTTTTTTTGTTCTATTAAAATGTTGGTGCTGTTTATAATGGCTGATTGGATGAGTAGGTTTTCCGCAATGTCCACCTTGAGACATTTGAAGAGGATTGTAATAAATTCACGCAGCTATTAATTCGTTTGAGTTGATGACCGGAAAGTTTTAAATGTTTGTTGAATTTGGATTTGCATATTTTGTATTTAAAATCACTAATGTTTTCAGCATATAGAATTAAGATCTTCTTCTGGTCTGACCAATGAATACAGCCTTACATTCACATATCAATCTGTAAATACCATTTTGGTATATTGATTTTTAGAGTTGAGATTAGGTGATGGACATTAGAGAAACCTACACATCCAAACAGCCATTCTGAACAGCACAAAAGTTTAAATAAGCAAACTAATTTTGAAAATCAATCCCTTATTAACACAATTAGAATATTAACTTAACACTTCAAACTAAAAAGTAATCACAATTCAAACAATTCTAGCTCTCTCTAACCACAATTAAAACCTATTTGAACCATAATCAAGAAGATTAATACCGTTTATTCATGTGCCTAGTTTTAATTAAATTCCACATTTTTTGATAGAATCAATAATAATAGATCATCTATTTTTACTGATCATATAAATTACAATCTATGTTATACTAGCAACATTATCTCATTTATCAATTGTTTTATTTTATTTTATTTATTCTATTGGTAGCTTACAACTTATTGTTGATCATCCTACAAAAAGTTTCATACTTTATAATTAAACAAAATTTAGTTTCGATTTTTCAGTTTTCCATGAATATGGTACGTTAACAAAGTACCGAGACATTTTGGATTAAGCTTGATGATTTCTCCATCTAATCTGGAATACCAATAAGGAGTAATGAGAGTGTACCGTCTTTTACCTCCACCTAGTCAATACCATGGAAGCGTGTCAGAGGGTAAAAGAAATACAAGAAATAATGTTGACAGTTTATTTAGTATATCAAAATAGAGTAATATACAGAATCAGAGGACCAAAATGGTCTGAAACATTCATAACAGGAATGACTCCATGGAGCATACGACCTAAAGGTCACCAAGTTAAATTTAGATTTAAAGATTAGTTCATAATTCATCAAAGTTACCCAGTTCATTCGTA
>CABFWO010009951.1:0-10497 GCA_902155825.1 Timema genevievae
AATGTACATTATTCCGTTCAGAAATCTTACGAGTTTATAGAAAGAGAGAGAAAGTCTGTGCGGTGCGCCGTACCATTTATTATTTAAATTAAAGTTTATTTTTAAAGATCATTATTCTATTTCTCCCTCGACCCTAGGCCAAGGCATGTCATCAAATTGAAATCTAGGGTCACTTCTTCAGTTCTCTTTTTAATTTTATCAATGCTATTTTGATTTGATTTATCAAGATTTTGTATTATGTAAACCAGTACTTTCGTTATACTTATCTTTTTATGATCATTATGATTGATTTATTTTTTCTACATACTTACATCTTTCCATCTGTAATATTTTATAAAGGACTTAAAAAAAATTATAAAAGTAATAATTATATTATTTATTAGTACTGAACATATAAAACTATTATTTCCTTTCTATTATTACTGATATTTATAAATACAGCAGCACTAAATAGTCAAGTATAAAAGCCATACAATTACACATAAAATAGTTTTAACAAAAACAATAGTAAGTGAATAAAAATAAATCACAACACAAATAAGAGTTCTTGCTTTTCAATCATAGGTCAAGGGATATTTTTCCATGTAGAGAGACAAAATGTATCTCACCTCTTTGGCCTGGGTGGGATGTCTTCCTGGAATTTGCCAAGTTACAGATTCTCCGTGAACAGTCACATCAGTTAAATGCCTTTCAAAGTCCTCATTTTCTATTAAAGTGTTATGCAAAACACAAACATATTTCACAATCTTATCAGCTAGTTCAACCTTCGTCTCAATGGCTTTCGAGAGAGTACGCAATTTAGAATATAAAATTCCAAAAGCACATTCCACGGTTTTTCTTGCTCTAGATAAGCGCTTGTTATAATTGCGCCCCCTGATTGTTAAACTTTAATTTGTGTACAGTTTCATCAGGCAAGGAAGCAAAGGGTGTGCTTCATCTGCTAAAATAACGTATGGAGCTTTCACATTGCTTCGAGGTAGGAAGTCAGGTTCGGGGAAAATTAGTTTATTTCCATTAATGAATTTAAACAAGTCTGAAGCCAAAAACGTACCCCCATCAATTTTCTTTCCATAGCCCCCAATGTCTACAGTAACGAACTTATAGTTCGCATCCACCAGCCCTTGAAGAACGACTGAAAATAACATTTTTTATAATTCAAAAACATTGACCCAGAATCACTTGGACAAATTATACGAATGTGTTTGCCATCTAAACAGCCAACAACGTGAGGAGAGTTACAGAGTGTTTCAAAGTCTGCTGCATTGTTTTTCAGCGATTCTATAGTAGGCAGAGACATGTGCAAGGGCTGTAGCTCTTCCCAAAGAATATTAACTGTATGTTTGACAATCTTTCCGACAGTGTTATCTCCCATACGAAAGCTGAATGACAAAGCCCGGAATGACATCCCAGTAGGGTACCTTGGACAAAAGAATACAAGATTTTAAAAACAACAAATTAATGTCTTACATTAATAAGATATTTTTTATATCCTCAAAAAAAAATTACATTTCTTTTATATATATATATATACATATATATACATATATATATACATATATATACATATATATACATATATATACATATATGTGTACATATATATGTACATATATATATACATATATATATACATATATATACATACATATATATATATATATATATATTAGGAATGTAAATTTATTTTTGGAGGAAATAGATTTTTTGAGGATATATATACATTCGGCTAGATCTAAGTGTTTGTACACCAACTTCCTCCTTATTACGCCGCTGGAGTCCCAGCAATCGGTTAATATGGACGTGAGGATCACCAATTACTTTCTTCTCACGCCCGCTATCATAACGAGAGAAAAGTATTATTAGTCCCCTAGCGCCGGCCAACCGCTGCCGGAACTCTTCTCGAGGGGGGAGAATTAGGAAGCGTCCTCCCGAAGGAGATGGGTCTTGGCCATGTAAAGCATGTTTCGGGAAAAAGCCTCGCGAAGGCGCCCACTCGCGTTGCGAACCGCCGCCCTCCTTGTGAAGTTCCAGGTAGGACTCGCACAGTCTCATAAAATACTGATAAACAAATTCCCTGAAAAAGGGGCATGATAAGAGAATAAGAAAATATGGCAAACGCCAACAGTCAAAATGATAAAACTCCTAGACAGGAGAAAAGAGAGTAAAATAAGTAAAACAACAGAAGAAAACAGATAAAAGTACTACACTCCTGTAAAAGAGGAGTGTATTAAAATTATAAAACTCCCAAAAGAGGAGTAATAAAACAGTAAAAGATAAAAAAGAATAAAACACTGGTCTTACAAACAAATATAGCCAGTATATAGAAGAAAAATAACAGAAAGGGGCTGGACTTACAATCAAATATAGCCAGCAAAAGGACAAAACAAATAACATGTTAAAAATAGAGACGGTGCTTGCTGGTTTAAAGCAGTCTCCCGTTGTAGTCAAGGAACATGTGATACATCTCAATCGAGCTTCTAAGAGCTATCATTGAAATCGTCTTGAGGAGACCTGGGCCTGTGATACCCAACCTCATGAGGCCTTCAATCGTAGGGAGTGGCATCGCTCCCCTAGTTCCGACTACGATAGGAAGGGCACCAGGGCCTTCTACATTTAACTGCCTTCTCAAATTAGGCAGTATTGGCGTGTATTTTATTATCTTATCCGCCCTAGCCCTTTGGAGGTAATCCCCATCTTCGTGGCGGATAGTAACGTCGACCACAAAGACCCTTCCCTGGCTTTTCACGACCAGGTGTGGTTTGAGTTTCCCTCCGTCGGGACTATCTGCCTCTGGTTCTTTTGTGACCACCACATCCTTCCCAGCACTCAGGTTGTAGCCCTCTATCAGGTCACGTATCTCATTATGGCGCCTTCGTATAGACGCACTGACCCAGGATGTGGGCCAGAGTCTCCCGACTGGCCCGACATTTCCTGCACAATAGGTCATACTGGGGTATAGCTCTGTGCAGGCTCGACCTGTTCCAAACAGTATTAGTGCGTAACTGGAGGGCCGTTATGAACCTGCACGGCTTCAAGAGTGTGGGGTCCTTTAAAAAGGCATTCCCCACCACATTGTTTGTGAGGGTTTGGACTGCTCTTCCTTGTGCCCTCAGAGCAGCCCATCTGTCCAATTATCTTTTCTTACATGTTGCTTTATATCTCACCAGGTCCCCACTTGTATATGGAAACCTGATTCTGGCGTTTCTCGCAGTTCCGCGACCATTGCAGCGCCCCCGTTGATTGCACCAAACGACGGGTCTTCCGAATTGAGGAGCTTCAGCCCTGCCCCTAGTGCAACCCTAGGGAGCAGCTCCTCAAGCCTTTGAAATCCCACACCTGCCATTTCTATTGGCACAATAGATAATTCCATCTGTAATGGATCTTGGCAGATGTAGGATGCTCTTTACATTATTGCGGATGGCATCGTCGAACTCCCGTAGGATGTTACCAGATGACATGGCCACCACCAACTGGTACAAGTAGTGCGGAATAATGTAGGTGTTAAGCATTCTTAGCTTCTGATAAGGCTTGAGGGGAGCACCCTCCACTCTCCCCAAAACCTTACCAAGATCTGACTTCATCGCTGGGACATCGATTCCCGACCACAGCGAGAAACCGATGTCCAGATATAATAATGTCTCAGTAGCTTTGACACACCGCATATCTACTCCCTCTTACCTCAATCCTGGGATCTTCTAGGACCCACGTATCTCTTGCAACTTTTATCCCGAAAGCCGAGCTCTTCGGCGCAGATATGCTCATAGCTAGATCGCCCAAGAAGACAACAGTTATGTCCAACAATGCTTGCCCCTGCTTCGTATCATCTGCGAAGAGGAACAGGTCATCGTCGAAGGCCATGCGTGATATGTTCACTCCAGCACCCCGTAGCTAGGCATGGCCTCTAGTTGTGTGATGAAAGCATCCAGTATCACATTGAAAATAAAGGGTAAGAGGGGGTCGCCCTGTTTCACCCCACGTTTTAGCTGGATCCTTACATCGCCATTGGCGTTTTTTATAGAAGTTTTAGTGTTTCCGTACGCTTGTTTCACCAATTGTACTAACGCAGGTGGCACCCCTTGCCTCTTTAACGCAGGACCAATGGCCTCATGAGGCACCGTGTCATAGGCCTTCGAGATATCTATCTGCACACCAACGCCCCCCCTCCCCCCCAGTCTTCATAAGCCAGGTTACTTCTACCAGGAGTCTCACATTACTGATGCAAGGTGTCGTCCTGTATTTAGTATCGACTCGCACTTTAGGCGTACTATATCTGACCATGGAACTGGCCCTAAGAAAGGCAAGAGGACCTAAAAAGGTCCTCAATCAGTTTTTATTTTTAAGAGATAGTATTATGGATTGCGAGGATAATTAAATTTTATATTAATAAAAAATGTCGCTACTACAATGGAATTGTAGGGGTTTCTATGCTCGTGTAGAGGCAATTAAAATATTAATTTCTTCCCCGCATCCTTCCATCTTGTGTTTGCAGGAGACCCACTTCCGCCCAACTTACAACCCGATGCTTCGTGGGTACGATGTATATCGTACCAACAAGCCATTCTTTGATCGGGCTAGCGGAGGTGTGGCTAAACTTGCACGTAGCAATATATAACATAAGTCTGTAAATATTGTATCTGGTCTCCAAGTGATTGCTGTCAGAGTCTCCCTTCCTATTGAAGTAACCGTATGCTGCATCTACCTCCCACCAGGTGAACGCGTTTCAAAGAGAAGCCTAGAGGCCCACTTTGTACAACTTCCCGCCCCCTATATCATCTTGGGGGACTTTAACGCACATAACCTGGTGTGGGGGTCTAATTTTAATGATTCCCGTGGGAGGATGGTAGAAGATATTCCTTTCTCGGGAAACCTGGTACTATTGAACACCGGGACCCAGACACACTTTTCTACCTTTAATGGTGTATCCTCTGCCATCGACCTTACATTATGTGGCCCCGGGATCGCTGCTTACTTCCTTTGGGAGGTTCAATCGGACCTTTGGGGCAGCGATCACTTTCCCATTCTGCTTTCACCACTTCAAGATCCTCCCGGTATAGCACGGGTACCATAATGGGTGCTTAAACGTGCTGACTGGGATGAATTCCGCGAGTTCGCCGTATTTGATGAACCCCATTCTCCTGACGTCGATGTTAGGGTTGGACATTTTACTTAGATGATAATTGCTGCGGGGAGAACTTCCATCCCTAAATCCTCGCCAAATCCGCGCCACCGTCCAGTTCCCTGGTGGAACGAGGAATGTCGGTTGGTTATCTCTGACAGTCGAAGGGCCCTACGTCTCTTCCATCGACGTCCCACTAAAGATAATCTGGAGTCATTCCGGATTCTGCGTGCTCGAGCNGTCCTACTTCGGAGAATCTGGAGTCATTCCGTATTCTACGTGCTCGAGCCTGCCGTATCATTCGTGAAAGAAGAAGAGAGTCTTGGAGACAGTTTATTTCTACCCTTAGTATTTCCACTCCCACAACTAAATGTTTGGGACAATATTCGTAAATTACGTAGTAGCAAAAATACCATTAATAATATACCTGCTCTCATGTCTAACGGTACCCTTGTCTCCTCCCCTGTGGAGCTCGTCAATGTTTTGAGCTCGATGTTCACCGCTATTTCTAGCACTGCTGGCTATTCTAACGAGTTTGCAACGCATAAGCGGAGCATAGGACGCCATACTATTGATTTTGGTCAAAGTCGGGGGGAAGATTATAACTCCCCCTTTACTCTAGATGAACTGACTTACGCCATGTCCCAGGCAAGCAACACAGCTCTCGGCCCGTATGATATTCATTACGAAGTGTTGCGTCAAGTGCCCCCTGCCGGGCGGGCGTTCCTCTTAAACCTGTACAATAATGTTTGGGAATCTCGTCAGTACCCAACACAGTGGAGGCAAGAAACCGTTATCCCTATATATAAAAGTGGCAAGGATAAATTAGAGCCAACTAGCTAAGGACCTATAGCCTTAACTAGTTGTGTATGCAAAATCTTAGAGAAAATGATTGATAAAAGGTTTATATGGTATCAATGTGGCTTCCGCCGTAACCGATCCACGGTGGATCAACTTGTTTGCCTTGAGACAGCAGTTCGTGACGCCTTCCTCCATAAACAACACCTCTTTGCTGTCTTTTTTGATTTGGAGAAGGCGTACAACACCACCTGGCGGTACGGCATTTTAAAAACCCTTTTTAATTGGGGGTTCAGGGGGAATCTCGTGGTTTTTATTGATAATTTTATGTCAGATAGACACTTCCGGGTAAGATTAAACATCGCCTTATCTGATGATTTTATTCAAGAAAATGGGGTGCCTCAGGGCAGTATTTTAAGCTGTACGTTGTTCGCCATCGTAATAAACGTCATTGTGGACAACGTGCGCTTACCTGTCCGTTCATGCCTTTTCGTGGATGACTACGCAATTTATTGCAGTTCATCGAGTCTCCATAGGGCTGAACGGAAGATTCAACTCTCTGTAAACAATCTATGGTCGTGGGCATCGCGTAATTGCTTTCGCTTCTCTGCAGCCAAGACGACGGTCGTCCACTTCCATAGACTCCGCGGAATACAACCAGCCCCCAGTATTTTAATGAACCACGTTGTTTTACCAGTATCAGAGACCGTAAAGTTTCTGGGACTTTTATTTGATTATAAATTAACTTGGATTCCCCACATCAAAGACCTAAAAGCGAGGTGTATAAAAGCACTCAACCTACTCAAAGTGGTTAGCGGTCGTTCCTGGGGTGCTGATAGGGAAACCTTGATGCGCCTGTATAGAGCCTTGGTATATTGAAACTTGATTACGGCAGTTTAGTGTATGGATCAGCGAGATCTTCGGCGTTAAAGATGCTGGATAGTGTACACCATGCTGGTATTCGACTGGCAACTGGTTCTTTTCGTATAGTGTATAGTGTCTCCCATGCTATTTTTAACATGTTTAGTGTATTTTAATGTTTTGTCGTTTTAAAAATTTTAGTATGCTTTAATATGTTAGTTTTTTTTTATAATTTTATATTTTAATACGTTCGTTTTGTCGTTTTAAAAATTTTAGTAAGCTTTAATATGTTTTTTGTTTTTTTTAACGAACTTAGCATATTTTAAAATGTTTGCTTTGTATTTTTAATGTATTGCATACACCTGTGGTTTTTTACAAGCAGATGTATCATTTAAAACATTTTAAATTTCAATTTGAGCACTCCTATGGATAGTTTCAAATGGGTATTTTCTCATATTGAGATATTTTTTAATACATCTTTTTTATTATTGTATATTGTATTTTATTTTTGTATCAGGTATAGGTGGATTATTTACCATTTCACTCCCCCTTGGGGATTTTAAAGTGTTATTATATTTCAAGGCCCTAATAACCCATTTAAACTACAGCTAAACGACTAAATTATACTATCAACCATGACAAAGAGTTAAAATCAAAATTGTACTTAAAGTATCCAACTTCTTGGTACGGTAGTAGTGGTTAAAATGACAGTTCTGGACCACTTTCTATTAGAAGGTTAACATTGATCCTCCACATATAATGTGGATGATCACTTTCTCCCATTAGAATAGCATTGATCAGTGGCGGATCAGGAAATATTATTTTGGGTGTTTGACATTACTTCTATATAAAGTTTTATCTTGGGCTCTCCTTACTATTGAGGCAGGTAACTTTCACCCACACGGATAGTATTAAGACTTCTCAAATTGAGTCATTGGTGGATCAGGAAATATTTTGGGGGTTGATAATTTTTTGGAGTTTTAACATTGATCCTCCTCACTGCGAAGTTGGGTCAGTTTCTCCTACATTGATACGTCTGATAGAGCAGTCGGGTCACTTTCTCTCATAAGAATAGCAATATCAGTGGTGGATCGAGGATTATTATTTGTGGGGTTTTACCTTTGATCCTCCTCACTGTGGAGTTGGGTCTCTTACTCCCACATTGATTCTTCCATTAGAGCAGGTGGCTCACTTTTTTCATAAGAATAGCATTGATCAGTGGCGGATCATGAAAAAATATTTTGGGAGGGGAGGAGGCTGAACGAGGGGCAAACCAGGAGTTTATAAAATAGTTACACTATTAAATTGATAAAACTTTTCCCAGGAGGCACTGTGAGGAAGCGAGTAACGTCACCTTTCATTAATAACTAATTTTTACAGAAGTATTTAATTTTGATAAAGCCGTGCTGTTTCACCTGATGAAATTAGGCTATTATATTCACAAGCACTCGAGCTTTTAACGTAATAAAATCTTTATTACAAAAGTTAATACACAAACTTCCTTTTCAATATACTTACGTACAAAACATAAAGGGTGAATTTTTTTATGTCTCCATTGGTGAACACATTTGTCTTATTTTGTAGTGACCTTATGCAAGAATGTCACATCCATTATCTAAAATATAGCGTTTGTCATCTCCGGGGGAAAGTGCAAGTTTATTTAAGAAGATACTGTACAATTGATGTTTCTCACTTCTTATCATAGACATATTGGCGTAGTGTAAGATCCCCTGCTTTAAACATTTTTTATAATAGGCATATTTAATTTTCTTTTTGAAAGCTGTTTTTGACACACCTTTAACTAATTTTTTCTCCTCAAGACTATTCTTTTAAATGGAGTAAAGCTTCGGTCGAAGTCCCACAAACTCTCAAATACAATCTCCATTCATCTCATCCTTCATTTTACCCAGAGCTTTTTTATTGCACACGCTGTGTAAAAAATGTGTTTCTGGATAGTCTAAAGTGTTGAATCGGTCTAGATTATCAAAAATATCCACATACACATTTTCTATTTTCAGCTCGTAGAAGAGGGAGTCTGTGTCTGAATAAGAGCTTTGCATTATGTCAGTGTCTGTAAATAAGAGCTTTGCATTTTTCCCATTATACCTTTTAACATAATTATAATGAATGTTATACATGATAACCTTGCTTATATCTAAGAATGCAAAGCTTGCATGAATAGGCTTATTCAAAAGTAGGCTTATTTTTCTCATTTGAACCCCAACTAACTCTTCCGTGAAGATCGTATAAACAATAAATGCTGGTGAAGCAATATGCTTCTTCAGCCTTTTTTCATTTTTTAATAAGTGAACATTTACACGATGTCTTTGATTCTCCATCGACTTCCCGAATACCGCATTGTTAATGAGTTTGAAAAAGTCATTTTCAAATCGATTTACTGCATTTTTTCGTTGGGAGGTTTAAAATCAATATATGGCTTCAACCAAGCGCTCTGATTTAAAGCGAGGACTCGGTGTATCTTTTGAAGCTTCATATTATATCCAAGGAAATATACAGTTTTAAATTACGGTAATGTACCACATAATTTTGTTTACTGTTTAGGTTGGACACTAGCTTTTCTGTTTTCCCGCCGGTTGGAGAGTTCAGCTTGGATTATATATACTTAGAGAATGGAGATAACATCTTAGGAGCAAGTGGATAGTCACTGTACTCGTCATGAATATCTTCCTGGTGCTCTAGATATAGTTCTAATATATAGCCCGCATGGCTACCATCAGCAACTGAAATTATATTGAGATCTGCTATTTCAGTCTTGTTCAACAACCTAAAATTACTCTGAGGAAGGCAATCAGGCATAACAGTCCCGTATAAATTATTACAATCCCAGTATGTGATGTACTTCACCTCATTTCAGGGTTAAAATCCATAATATCAGGGTTGTTTGCTTCAGAATGTATATTTGAAATCATAGACACCCCACCACGTATACCTTTTTCAATGAATAAATGCATTTCAATGTCAGTTAGTAGCTCCAACTTCACCTTGGTCATCTTTAAAAATGTCGCCCATGCTAGCCCAAGGCTTATGCAAAAATGTAGATTATTATTATTATTATTATTATTATTATTATTATTATTATTATGGTTTAAAGGCCCGTCGACACATTGAGGTCATTAGGGCCTTGAACGATATTAAAAACATAGTAAAATCCCCACAGGGGAGACACATAATAATTCACCTGCAGAATATACAGGTGAATACACAATATACAAAACAATAAATTATATAAATATAAAATAATATTTAACAATATGATAAAATACCCATCTGAGACACTCCATAGGAGTGCCTAAATGGGCTCTTAGTACAAATTGAGTGATACACCTGCAAAAAAAAACCAAAGGTGTATCACTCCAATAAAAAGACAAAACAAACATATTAAAAAGACAAAATAAACATGTTATAGTGTACTAAAACGACAAAACAAACATATTAAAATATACTAAAATGTTAAAAAGATCTCATTATGAGATAAAGTCCAGAAGTGACTCAAATAGCATTAAAAAGATTCGCCTGGCATATAAAACGGAGTAAACAAATAACTCCTTCTGCACTGTCGCGTAATAAAAGACGAAGGTCACCTTTAAAATCAAGAGCCAGGTGGATAGGGGCATGTTTACGACACTCCACCAAAATGTGGTACACACTAAGGGGAGCATCGCAAAACTCACACACTGGAGGTGGATCCCCTCTCAATAAAA
>CABFWO010009952.1:0-10497 GCA_902155825.1 Timema genevievae
TGTGAATTTGTAATTGTGATGATCACATAGTATTTGTTTTACTATCGAAATCAATTATGCCACCCAAACGAAAAGCCAACGTTCGGTCAGGACAAAGTCTGTCGAGTCCGCTAGTGTACTGTATAATTAAAGTATGTAGAGATAAGTAAAGTGTATTAATGGCCAAGTTTTATCAACAGACAATAATGTAATAATCTTTAGATGCTTAGTTTGCTATTGAACATTTTACAGATACAAATGTTTGTTCATAAGGTTTCTCTATATCAAGGTGCATCATCCTATATGCACTCTACATGTTTGACAGATAATATATATATGGTTTATACAGTAGCCATCTCCAATTTTCTAGACATCAGCAAATAAGAGAAAAATGCTTTATCATTAACTTCAATAAACTATAGCTGACATTAGTAAAATGTACAATATATTTTAAGTGTAGAATATTACAAATTATTTCTTTCATAAATTTTTTACAGAATATTAAACCTGTCTAATTTTATCTAAAATAGGTGTTTTACATAGTAACCTTTTTTATTCACAAATTTTTATCATAATAATATTTTTAAAGAATTTAAACTAAATTATACATTTATATAGATATAGTTCCAAGTTAAATCATTAGAAATTATAAGGAGAGGAGCATAGCTTTCCTTTGTGACGAGGTTTATTGGTCTTGAAAATCTAATTGATTGTTGTTTTTTTTAAGAAACACACAATGTTTATCAAACTTTCCCTATTAGGAAGAGGGTTGCCCAGTAAAGTCGACTGTGACGGTAAAAGCTTGATAAATAATGTGTTAGCGTCAATATTATATGTGAAGGGTTAGAAGAAATCATATGCTATGCTACAAATGAGTAATTTTGAGATATTACTATTTGAGGTTTTAAAAATAACAATAATTCATAAGCCTAAATAAAATGTATTGCCTAATGGCTTGGAAATGTATAATAATACAAAGTAAAAACAGTCTTATCATAAAACTAAATAGTTATTCTTTTGCCCTAATTTGAAACGAATTTCGAATTTATATGTTTGTAGCTATTTGACAGAAGTATAGTAACACAATTAAATCTGAACTTTCACGCATTATTAGGACCATATGTTTTACTAGATTTTAAAAACTACTAAGTTAGTATTATATTTTAGCATATTGAAATTAGTACCAGAGAAATGCTCTCTCTTCTTCTTAGTAATGATTATTATCATTAAAAAACTAAATAAAAAATAGTTACTGGACCAATCATATACATATACACCCAAGATCAATAAATATGTTGAATTTTTGAGGATGCTCAGGAGAATTATTTGGAAACATTGAAATCACAATTAGCTACACCATAAAGTTAAGTATAGTTAAGCTTACTTTTAAATACCCACTTTAAACAAATTCAATTTAAATCCCTTTAAATATCTAACTAAAATTATCTTTAGGGGCTATATTTGGATTTACAAATATATTTATAAAGTATTAACATGTCTTAAATTAGCACATTATTTATAAAATAGTGACATGTTGACTTAAATAAAACATGTTTTAACCATTTGAAATGCCCCCCAGAATTTTGAATAACTTTTACGAGTGAGCAAACATTTAAGATACCTGGAATATCTTCTATAAGCATAACATTCATAGGGGTGCTTTAAATTTACACTGGAGCGCCACAGCACATTTCAACACAATTTGTCACAGAGAACGAAACACTCAAAGAGTTTCAGCCTGACACACAAGATAGTCTGAGGATCACACCATCTTCATGACCAGTAGACTTGTTTTAGTGTATATGCACTGTAATACTCAACTCTGTCCCAATAGTTGTGCTGAGAATGTTATGGTAAGTTACACTCTTTTATATATAGAACAGATGTTTGTCGATATGATTGTGTCACTGCAAGACTTAACTAAAAGTGAAACCTTATAATTTAGTTTCTTTTGGCATTTGTTAAGAACCTATGCCAAATGTGATTCCCTGAATTAACAAGTTAATTAGGTTACTCCACCATTTTTGTTTGAAAGATAGTTGGCACTCCACTATGCTTAGGTAATTTATAACAATACATATTGTTTGGCTATAGTTTTATTCTGAATAGGCATTAATAGCTCTTGTGCCAAATACTCTATATTAGATTGAATTAAATAAATATAAATGAACTATAGAAAAATGAAGCCCAAATTAAAGTTAAAACCCTAAAATATATTTACTACCCTTTAATATCGATGTCATGTGGCGGCCTAATACCTCCTGAGGAAGATATCATGTGATATAAAAATAATGAAGTGTTAGTAAATATAAGTTTGTTTTTATTTGTAGATTGATTCATTTTAAAAGTTTATCATATTTATTTAATGGTATATTATATCATGCTTAGTGCTCTTTAATTCATACATTAAATGTATAGAACTTCCACCCATAATATAAATGTACAACAACTTTCCCCCCAAAAAATAGACCTAGTAGAATTTGGGATTATCAAATGTTCATAATATCTTAAATTCAAGTTAATATGATAGATCAAAATTAATTGGGATGTGTTGTTTGTTGTTGATTTGATAGTCTTGTGCTAAATATGTAAGTCTCAAGTTTAATATGATAGTGTAAATATTGAAGCAATGCTAAAAGTATATTTAAATTAATGTGTTCTTGTTATATATAGACTACCTGAAATAGGGGGGAGGGGGGGCTTTCGTCTTATTTATTTTTATTTCTTAGCTTTATCTAATTCGTCTACTTCCATATTTCAAAATTATTTTAGCTATTTATTTAGCACCGTGTCTTACTACCGGTTCGGGTTATACACTTAAGTACTAATTACGCTAATGGGTTAGAAATTTGGAAGGTTGAATTTTTAGAGGAAGCAAACCCGCATTTACTTGGTGGGAGAGTGGAAAACCATTTAGGAAAAACAACTCCCAATTCACCCGATCAAGATTCGAGGTGATCTCCTCGTCCTCGGCAGTCTGGCTCAACATGAAACTAGTGCGTTAGCCAACTACACCACCGAGGCGGGTTTTTAGCTACTGGAATTCACTATTTTACTGGCATTAAAATATTGAATTATATGTATAGTTTTTATTTGACGAATTTCTTAATAGGCCTTGATTTGAAATGCTATGATTTTAACAATAGATTCCAAGGATGAAGTTAAAAATTGGCAACTGTGTTACATATTAGTTGTTTAAAGGTTTTTTTTAATCTTTGCAAGGGATGTAATGAATTTAATATAATTGTTTTTATTACATTTAGTCAAATCTTCACAGTGAACAAACTCTTGGGTTTTAAGATTGAAGCAAATAGGTCACTTTAGCTCATTTAACCATTGTCTTTATTCCTGTGAAAATAACAATCTAAAGATGGTTATTGCTTCACTAATAGCTCATTAGACTTACAGACTTGAACAAATTCTCCAATGGTATGTAGGAATTTTAACCACACTGTTACAAAATAAACATTAAAAAAGGAACTTGTTTGCTAACTTGCCACAAATTAAAAATAAATAATTAGTCTATACAAACATTTTAAAAAAGCTGTCATTTTATTAAATTCTTCACTAACTCGTGGAGAATACGCTGTCACATAGTACAATGGTAATATCATTCAGTCCCAGAAGTTAAACACTAGTGTACTAATCATTTCACTAACTAATTTTTATAATTTTCTGTTTTCAAAAGTTATAATCATTTCATATAACCGTTTCAAAAATACAGAGACCAAATTGTTTGTATTATCCAAGGTCTCCTTTAAGTTATATCTAGCAAGAAAATAAAATCACAGAAAAACATGATTCACTGGTTAAAGAGGCAATAAAATACGTGTCCCTAAACATGTTGAATCAAAATTTGTATTTGTTGTTTGTTTACAATGATCAACTAAATCTCTCCAACCAATACAATATTTAGTCAGATTAGCATCCAGTGGGGTATTTTTATATGTAGCTTGAATTGATAATAATATCAAGACACAAAACACAAACACCACAAATCATCACTTTTATATACTGACATCTTTTTTTATAAACATTGATAATGTTAACACCATAACTCAAAAATAGTTTATGTCGACAATATGACACATTTGTAAACAAATTTCGTTGGAAACCAAATATTTATGCACCAAACAAATATTTAATACACATAACAAAATAAACACGAAAGAAAAATTTAGGATGTTATAAAATGGTTGACTCACCCAACTAGGGAAAAAGGAAATACATGGACATTAAACAAAAAAAAATCCAATAACAATATAATTTTGATTATATGGATTGCTTGATAGGGTAATTTGGAGCTTCGAATAATTCTAATAAACAAGTTAAAAGATTCCCCAATAAAGACATTCTTTACATAACATATTAGTATGTGCAATACAATGATCTATATATCACAATTTTTTATAGCTTCATTTTAAGCTCCTTTACCCCAGAAAATTAAAGCTATGGCATTTAAAAGAAACGATAAAATTCAATAATTGGGTTGTTTTTACTTTTTATTGAGACCAATATTAGTTATTTTTCTGTTTCACTTTAGTACTAGCAAATTTTAAATGTATTCATGATATTGTGCAATTCAAGCATGACCACTTTGCTAAGTTTTAACAATTTAGTTTTTTACAGCCATATAATGGTACATAATATAGATAAATAACATTTTTTTTTGTCAAGTTGGATGCAAGGCATAGTAAATGTTGAGGAATCAAAATTAAGTATCTCGAATTAAAATTTTAAAATTGGCATTAATAGAAACATGAATAATAATGATCTCTAATTATATAGTTTGATTAATTGCCTAAATATAATAAAAGAACTAGGAAGTGTGTAGATTACACAATTAGCTATCGATTATTAAAAAAAGTTAAATGGTATGTAAGAAATAAGAATTTTTAGAGTCTGGATGATCAATGATGCACTTGCTCAAATGAATTATGATTATTTTTATAAAAATTGTTGTTTTAGTTATAATATTCTCAAGTAGTCAACACTAAGGTTAAATGTGCTTCCTTATGCAAATAAAATAGTTACATTTGTTAAGTTTCAGAAATGTTGGCAACATGTGAACTTTGTGCTTCAACAATTGTTAATTTCTAGGGACAATAAAATATCGTGAGATTTTTTTATGAACTTTTACTAAGCACATTAATTATTTATATCTAAACATTTTTCAAGTTCATCGTAGCATTTTTTTAATGTACTATACCGTACTGGGATGAGCCCTCAAATCCTTGAGTTTTTAAGGATATTTGAGATTTGAGGATTAGAGAAATTTTTTAATTCAAGACTAAAATCCTTAAAAAAAAAGAAAAAAAACTTTCAATTTTTCAAGTGAAATTTGTTTTAGAGCTATAATACTGTTAATGGTGATTCAGAACTAATTATATAATGACCTTTACAACCAGGCCCCATACCAGTAATTTAATACTTAAATTACTATATGAATGTTATAATGAATACCCGTACTGGCCCGAATTTAATACAATGTTTTTCTTCCAAAAATGTCCTTCTGAAAACTGTACTCATATCATATGGGTAGCGTTACATTTTCCACTGAAAAAAAGGCAGATTATTAAATAGGTCCATTTTGTAGCATGCTGGACTTGGCTTGCTGTGCGTATTTACAAAGTAAAAGCGAGATAGTGTGTCACTGTATTGGTAGGCAGGTGGGAAGTTCAAGGTCAAAACAGAGAGGATTTCCCTCCCTTCATTGTCGCTGGGCTGACTGGAACTGCGCGTGTCTAATATTTCTACCATTCATTATCAATGAACTGTTAATTCATTAGGTCAGTGTTTGTGCTGTGTTACTGGTAAAAAATCATCTATGGCAGATCCGCAAGTGAGTGATCGTGTTGAATATAGAGCTTCCTTGGCGTGTCAAGTACACAAGGGAATGAGAAAAAGCATGATACTAATTTTAAATTAAGAGCATTATGCGAGGCGCAACAAATATGTAATGTGCAGGCTTCCAACAGGTTTGGTGTTTCTGAGGCTAATATAAGACTTTGGAGGAAAAACGAAGAAAAGTTTAGGAGTGCCTGTACACCAAGGAAATCATTCAGAGGGCCTAGGGCTGTGAAATTTCAAAACAGTGATAGACTTGTTCACAAATACATCCATTAAAAACAAAATCAAGGATACCCAATGAGCCGTGAAGTTATTACAATGAAGGCACTGAAGATGTCAGGAGGGTTAAAAATCCCACACACTGAATTTAAGGCAAGCTTGGGATGGTGTAAGCGCATGATGCGGCGTTCAGGTCTGTGCTTGAGACTACAATTGCAGAACAACACCTACCTGCAGATTATGTTGAAAAGTTGATCGCCTATCAGCCTTATATTATAAAACTGAGAAAAGCCCACAATTATCTGCTTGGCCAGATGGCAAATGCTGACCAAACACCAGTGTTTTTTTTTTATATTCCATCAAGTGTAGCTGTGGACACGAAGGGTGGAAAAACGTTTATTGTTAGATCTACAGGCAATAAAAAGTCGTGCATTTCTATCATGCTAGGAGTAACTGCCAATGGTAGAAAATTCCCACCATATGTTATTTTGAAGAGAAAAACACTTCCAAAGGATCAATTACCTGTATGGATTATTTTTAGAACACAGGAAAAGGGATGGATGACTGAAGGATTGATGGTAGATTTGGCTCAAGGTTATTTGGGGACGTCAATCTGGTGCTTTACTACGGCAGAGAGGTATGCTGATTCTTGATACATTTTGTGGCCACACAACTGAGAAAATTAAAAAGTAGGTCGCAGAAATGAACACAGATATTGTAGTAATCTCAGGGGGAATGATTTAGTTATTAATAAGCCATTGAAGGATTACTTAAGGAAAGAATATAGTGTATGGTTAATTAATAATAGCCATGCATTGATCCCGACAGGCAAGCTGAAGAAACCCAGCATTCAGCTGTTGGCTCGGTGGATAACCACAGTCTGGGGAAGAATTACTAGTGAATCCATTGTAAAAAGGTTTAAAAAATGCCGTTTCAAATAACATAGATGAGAGTGAGGATAGCAAATTGTGGGAAGACTCCAAATCTGATGAATCCATTTCCGATACCACTTATGAAGATGAGTTGGGAGAAAAAGAAAATGAGGATGAGCTGAGAGAATTAAATGAAGATGAGGATTGGTAGCGTTAAATAACAATAGAGGTAATTTTATTCTTTTACTTTAAAAAAAGTGTGTCAACGTTGTTAAATCTTTACTTATGTTACAGTCATATCAGGTCGTATTATATTCGAGGCTATACTATATTCAGGCCAATACAGAATATTATAAGAAATAATGTTAACATTTTACTATTTTACATTACATGTTATATTACATGTTTATATTACATGTTTATATTACATGTTTACTATTTGTATTTTCCATTATACTATTAAATTTATATTTACTTTTATATTCATAATTTTTTCCAAGATTCAAATTTGGGATTTGAAGGTAAATTGGAGATTCGGATTCGTATAGTAGTGGATTTGACCCAGCTCACGTGCAAAATAAAACAAAATTTATTACTTGGCCTTTAATATGCGAATAATAGCCAATATGTTGATTTTAATTTCAAGTTAACGATATCCAAACTGTATACATCTTTACTTAGTAGCAGAAGACATTCTTTTCCTGAAATGTCCAGGGGAAAAAATACCAGCTGTAATATTATAATTTTCTTCTTAATACTCTTGTAACAAATCAAAGTTTCTAGTCCAGAAAAAATATTTCCCTCTAACAAAGACCAATGGTAAACAAGAAGTAAAATATGTGTTTGATCCGCCTTTTATGAGAGTCAAATTGCGGCCAGTATTGCGGCAAGTATTCAAACTTTAAGAGTTTGAAACTTGGCCATAATATTTCTATCAATATTACTATACCTCTTAAGTATAAGTAGATTTATAATATCATTTTTAGCCAAAAAATGCCATTTATTGATTAATTTTTAGTACTGAAATCCAATCATGCTATTTACCCAGAATCAGTATCCCATCTGTTAGGGTTAAGTGTTCCTTACATCTAGAGTCCCCGTGGAAGACTTTATATGAAACACTAGCAACAGCTTTCATTAAGTTGCGGAGTTTACTGACCAAGAAGTGAAGTGTGGAAATAATTAACAGGAAGGAGAAATCATACACAAATGAATTTAAGATATAGTATTTGATCTATGATATGAAAAATTAAAGCTTATGACTTAGCTCACTAACCTTGAGTCTATAAATATTAACAACCACAAATATAAGACTGCCATGTGGCAGTATCTTCATTTACTAACACATGAACAAATGTCCAGTCAGTAGATCGATTCTTGTCATCTTTGCTAGGTTTTTTGTATGCAAATAGAGGAAAAAATGGCACCAAATGGCTAGATTCAATAAATGACGACATGAAAATATATGGGCTAGGCCTACCTACCAAAATATGTAGGTCCAAAAGTTCTTAATAAAAGCACAACAAAACACATCCCAGTAATTTCCGGGTTCCATAAGTCGTCTTCTTCAACCGAAGACAATAAAATACTGAGTGGATCCCGTAGTTGCCTATTCAAACAAATGTTTTTAATCTTGAAGGTAGTTAGATTCTGAAGTTGCCCGATGGGGCCTGAAAATTACTGGATTGTTTTAAATGTGAACTTTTGGGTAAGGTTTTGCAAAGCTTTGAATAGTGTCACCAATAAGAATATTCAATTTATGTTAATATTAAATAATTTGAAGTAATATAAAATAATCTGAAATAAGAAAACTGCATTTTGTGATAGTAATTGGATTTATTAAAAAAAACCTTTGAATTGAAAAAAATTGACCTCACACACCTATAATATTGGATGTATATTTTTCGGGTCGGTTTGTAGACTTACCTTCCTCATTTAAATGTTATTTGTGAAAGTAAAAAATATCATCGCCTGTCTTTATGGAGATTAGCTGCTTGCATCTTTATCATTGTTTTATTCCTAGGATTTATTACTCCCTAAATTATTTCATCTGTGGATTATTTATGTTAAGTCCTATACATCATCTGGTGAGCCAATATATGTTTTATGAGTCCTTGAGTTAGTCTCTACTGCCAAACAAACTTTTGTAAGAGATTTAAATTCTAAAATATACATGATAGTAAAACAAAAACTGTTGTTAAACAAAGTTACCAATATTTTCTTACTACAATACCACCAGCATTTTCCAGAATAGAGTTACAATTTTTCCAAACAATGAATGAAATTTCATTTTTTACAAAATTGACTGCAATGGGTCTTTAAAAAAGGATTATTTTACCTTGATAAAGAAATAACACAGTTGTTACGTAACTAGAGTTGGGTCAAATCCATTATTTTACTAATCCGAATCTCCAATTTACCTTCAAATCCGAATCTTGGAAAAAATTAAAAAGAGAAAAGAATAATGCAAATAGAAATAGTAACTAAATGTTAACATTCTTTCTTATAATCCATTAATTATAACATTCATACATTCAATTAAGTGTTAAACTACTGGTTTGGGGCTTGATTGTTAAGTTAATTTTATAATTATAATTGGTTCTGAACCCCCAATAGGTAATATTAGAGCTCTAAAACAAATTTTATTTGAGGGGATTTTTTTAAAATGATAATAATAAAAATAAATAAGGATTTGAATCTCAAATCTGATTTTTTTTTCAAATCTCAAATATTCTTTAAGATTCGAGGAATTCAGAGGATTTAAGCGTCCATTCCTATATGTAACCTAAAACTTCAGGAGGGGGGGATAAGATATATATTCAAATCAGTGTGCCTAGTTCTTCAGTTAAGTTTTTCTTCTATGCAAAAGCCTTTTATTTAAAATTTGCAGTAAATGTCCCATATTCATAAACATTTCAGTCTTTTTAGTAGTTTTTTAATAGCAAAATTTGCTGTTTTTTTCCAGAAATACAATTCTTTGTATATCTACAGTTTTCCAAGTGTGTGGTAAACCCATTAGTCCCAAATAAAGCTAATATTTTCAGAGATAGCTTCAAGTTGTACTGCACACAGCATGAGTGAAAGTATGGTCAGTGGTGAACATAAAATAAACACTCATCTGGCACTTTATGAACTGGGTTTATATATGAAACACCAGAACGTTTGGTCACAAATAAGTTTATTTCATAATGGCCTAATAGATGGAAGAAACATTGAACATTTGGCCAAGTGGATGCAAGAAACATTGAACATATAGACAAGTGCATAAAAGTGGGTGGAGTCAATTAAATAATTTTGTCTGATCATCATGATCAAATTATGTTAATTTGTGATGTGCAAAGATCAGGAAAATCCAAGTCAAGGGTTAACACTAATGATGGGTATAGTACTGAATTTTTTTTTTTTGAGATTTAATGACTAAAAATATAAAATTCTGAAAATTGAAAAATTACACCTGGACAAGGGAATCGAACCCGGGACTTTTGGCTTACTACGCCAATGCTCTAACCACTGAGCTATCCAGGATTCGTCCCGTGCCCAGGGTCATTCTTCACTCATATTTTAAGGCAGAGTCTAT
>CABFWO010009953.1:0-10487 GCA_902155825.1 Timema genevievae
CTACCTTACAATCTCGACGGAGTGTACATTATTCCGTTCAGAAATCTTACGAGTTTATAGAAAGAGAGAGAAAGTCTGTGCGGTGTTCCGTACCATTTATTTCTCAAGCTAACATTTTTTAACAATGACTCTGGAGATAATCTTTTGGCCAGAGTAATTCCTTCGACACGAATGCAATGTCTTATGTTCTATTGTACCTTTATTTCAACTATTAATCTCATAAAGAACATCTGTTAATTAGGTGTCTCAATAAATTAATATATTTTTATTATTATTTCAATAATAATCCACAAATATTGGACTTAAGATTTTTATATTAATACATCAACTTACTGAACTTTTATTTGAATTATGGATCGTATTTTAAATTTATAATTTATTAGACCTCTGTTAGGTAGGGTAAAATTTTAGATAGACGATTATTTATTATAGAAAAAACTAAACTTTTTTTTTCTCAAAGTCAAGTCCGTTGTTAAGTATTTTATTTATATTATTATCACCATCATTCAATGTTATCCACCTTGTCACTATTGCTATATAAACGCACATATATAGCTATATCTCACCTGCAAGCAGTTCCCCTCGGAGCCCGTATTGTTGTTCGCAAGGTGAGTCCATTGTTGACTAGGTACCCCAACATGACCCAGAGGTCCTGCCTGAGAGAGTCTCGTGTTCGATTGGATGCATTATTATTATTTTAAGTTTTACCCCGAGATAGTAATCTTTGTTGTTGTTAGATGTAAATGTTGATTTTGAACCCAAAGTTTTGTATATTCGTTTTAAATCTGAGCTGGCCCACCATTCTTTTATTATCTATTTTATGTTCTATTCTTTTAATGACGTCAATGGACTTATTAATAAATATATTGATGCCCTTTTTTAATATTTTCCCCTCTTTTCAATAAAAATACTTTACACTCATTATTATTAATATATTAAAGTATTTATTTACAGTACTAGTAGAGTAGAAATACCTTATCTGACAATTTAAATTCTGCAAAATACACATTAATGTATCTATACACCATCAGCTATCACATTAATGTATCTATACACCATCAGCTATCACATTTTATACTAGTACTGATGGCTACGCGGATTAAGACGTCCATTTCGTCTGGCCTGGTTTGCTGAAAGCGAGGATGTTAGGATTTGAGTATCGGTTTTATGTAATAATATAGTTTTCCTAATTAACTTCTCACTCTCCTTGCACGTAAAAGCAAGTACATTGCCTCTAAATTAAAACTTCCTCATTTCTAATTCATTATTATGAGCATGTGCATAGCCCAGAAAACTAGTAAGATGGGTTGCAAGTAGTGGCCGGACTCTTTCTCTAGTAGTAAGAGCTCCTGGCTTCTTATCCAAAGGTCCCAGGCTCGATTCCCAGTGGTACCATCGGTAGTTTTACCAAGAATATCTGTCCATATGATCACCATGGTCTGGTTAACAAGGCTTAAGCTAGGTTTAGGATTTACACTGGATCCACACCTTCATAATAACTATCATCACAGTATCTGTTTGCGGGTACGATGTGTATACAACCTCTAAAGTAGCATTCCCTGGGCAAAGTTCTGTTCCAAGAGTCGGTGAACGAATTATATACTGCATCTCTCACGATCAACTGGCATTCGCTAGAGAAAAAAAGTAAAGAAAGCCGTCACTTTATGCAAATGGTTTACCTATTTTGACAGTTGTAAGACAAATGTAGTAACAAGTTGTCAATATTGGCTACTTGGCACTAATTTTGTACACTCGATAAAAACACATCCCTTTGGCAAGACGATACGTGACACGTGATGATGGAGTGACGGGGGTTCCCCGAGAAGCTCGTGTCTAACGTATGTGTTTCTAGCTCCTTTTAAAGGGATCTTTGTTTGATGAAAACAGAGTGTACTACGCGTGGAGTTTATGTGCCTAGATTAAAAAGTGTAATTCACCTGACTAAGTGCAACCAGACAGCTTGACAGCTTGTTGTTATTCCATTAATGGCCATACACTCATCGCTGGTAAGCGCCCAGGGATTACTGATATATTTTTGTTTCCCCAAATTCGATTTCACAATCCCCATCCCCCTCTATATGTTCTAGAATAGGCCAGGCGATGTAAATTCGCAACCAAATAAGATATGAAGTTGTGGTTGGGAACCTCATGACGTTGCTGAATTGGATCATAAAATGGAACCAATTTTATGATGAGCATTTTAATTAAAGTGTTTTTGTTTGTTATCTAAATGCTAATATCCAAAATAATAAATAAAACAGCGTTAAAATAGAATCATTTACTTAATTGTTAGCATGAGTGAGCATATGGATTTAGGTGTCACTCTCATTTGGTTTGGTTTGATGGGGAGTTGTAGGTTAGTGTATGTGTATGTGTTTATGTGTGAAGGATGATACAACTTGACCATCATCCACTGATTAGAATCATCCATCATACCTAACACATACCATCATATAGACAATCCATCAAATAAACATACCATGACACGTACATACATACATACATACATACATACATACATACATACATACATACATACATACATACATACATACATACATACATACATAATTAACATACATACATACATACATACATACATACATACATACATACATTAACATACATACATTAACATACATACATTAACATATATTAACATACATATAATAACATGCATACATTAACATACATACAATAACATACATACATTAACATACATACAATAACATACATACAATAACATACATACAATAACATACATACAATAACATACAATAACATACATACAATAACATAACATACAATAACATACCATAACATACCATAACACACCATAACTTACCATAACACACCATAACTTACCATAACACACCATAACTTACCATAATTTACCATAACATAGGATAACTTACCATAACATAACACATAACATACCACATAACATACCATAACATAACACATAACATACCATAACATAACACATAACATAGCACATAACATACCATAACATAACACATGACATACCATAACATAACATATAACATAACACATAACATAACACATAACAAAAAAATACAAAACATCCATACATGCATATCAATATAGAAACATACATAATACAAGAAACCGGTGTTCTCCGTCGTTAAAAAAACCTTAACACATAAATAAATAGCTAGCATACTAAATATATAAGTAAAAACATCCCATGTATGTATTACCATTTCCCAAAGTCTCTTCATATAGCCGCCACTACAAGGAGCTATCAAAGGCCATGCGCTATTTGCCCTTGGAGGCCGACTCCTTACTAAATACCCAACTCTAACTAATATTTGCCCATTTTGTCAGTCGGTAAGCAATAACACCTTCTAAAAATCGAGACCACTGGAGTTAAGTTAGAGATCCTTAAAACAAATGATGGAAATTAACTCCCCAAATACTCCTTTCTTACCTGTATGCTGTTATCAGCATAGTGAGTGATGATTAGGAAAGGTACCCCATGGAGAAAAACATAAGGAGAACAATACTCATAGATTGAGAACCAGACGATGTGTAACAATGTTTTTAAAATGTACATTACTTTTTGAATAAATAAAAAATAAAAACTTTGTGATATATATATATATATAATATATTGTATTAATTATTTTTAACATGTATCATGTTCCTATCTACCTAGAGACGTATGAGCTATATACAGGCTAAAACTTAAAAACATTATTATCAACAATAATGAAATTTAATTAACAATACGTCTTGATAATAATATTTCATCCACTTGTTGATATAATATTTTATTTGGTTTTATGCCTGATTTGATATATGACTAAAAAAATATATTTATTGTTCAATACTATTATTTTAACAATAGGCTTTTTTGAAAATGAGCTAAGCTAAGAAATGGTTACACCCATTAGTTTATTACAAACTTTACCATATTACAAACGCAATCAACAGTGCAACAGTTCCAAATAACTCAGACAAAAAAACTACAGATCACAGGATTCCAAAGATGATTAGAAAGAGATGAACGACTACACATATTTTTAATCTGTTGTTGTACACAAGGTACCAAATTTGCAAAAAATATAGTTATGTATGTGCTACATTCTCCCCACTTAAGTTAATGAATCAATAACAACTTAACTTAACAACTTACGCCTCAATCACATACAACAGTAGATTTTAACAACATATTGAAATCATGAATGATCAATGAATAAAAAATAAAAGAGGTTACATAACAAATTCTAACTATGATATTTACAAATTTAGTCTTGTGGGTGCATTCACAATGCGTTCCTTCTGGGACCATCTTGGTAAACTGTCAATATCATTGTCACTTTAACATATCACAGGCTCCATCTACTCTTATTTCTTCTTTGGTTTGCCTTTGACGGACCCATGCCATGAGGATAATATTTTGTAGCTTTCTTCATGGTCAATCACTTCCAAAAGGTAGACTCGATGGATGGACTGAAGAAACGTTCCCGATGATGTCTGGAGTCAAACTAACAAAACTTCACCATCAAGTCCTTTCATCACCTCTATATACCTTGGCTATTGGTCATTCAAGCCGTTTCATGTTGTACCTGCCGATTAACACATCAACACAGTCATACCAAAATTAAGTTTCCTGAATTTCCCCGTAGAGCTCACTTGTACTAGTTGCCCCAGGTATTCTTTTTGAAATCTCTGTCTCAGGGCTTCTCTCAGACTTTGTCTGTATCGTATTCTGCCATGAAGGTTTGTAGATTCTGCAACATCAAAATCGGGCACATCCACTTCCTTCAATTCTTGTATAAACATTGCAGGTGTTAATGTTGCTAGGTCGTTTGAGTCTTCTGATATGTATGTCAAGGTGCAAACATTCATCAAAGCTTCACATCCACAGAGAATAGTTACAATTTCTTCTGATTTCATTGAAGTCTGATCAAGTATTTTACGGAGAGTTTTCTTCAAAATTCTTATAAGTCACTACCACCATCCTTCCCACCATGCAGCACCAGGTGAATTGAACTTACACTGTATTCTTTGCAGTGCAGAATGGTCCTCTATTTTACTCCAATCGATCTTTTTAAACACGTAGTCAGCACCTGTAAAATATGTGCCATTGCCACTCTAAACTACTTTGGACCACCCTCTTATTGCTATGAAATGACGATAAGCTTGTTAAAATACATCTGTTGATAAACTTGCCACCAGCTCTAAGTGGACTGCCCGATACATTGACATGTGAACAAACATATGCATCCCTGGTCTGTATATTTTAGAAAAAGTGGTCCAGTCAAGTCTACACCCACCAATTCAAAAGGAGCAGCGTCTCACACACGATGAATTGATAACTAAGGAGATACATATTCCGTTATCTTCTACATACCACACAATTTGAAATCATGGATTTGATTTCCCTCCGTCTTCCTAAAATCCAAAACCGTTACCTAGGTCCATCACATAAATTCCGAGTAAGTACTGTAGTAAAATCAGTCTAAAGTAAATTACTACACGCCTTATATATTAATAGCTTCCAATACTGATGTAAATTAAATGCCGTAGGAATCATAGCGTGTCCTATGTATCTTGACTCTGATGAATGTCAAATGATTAAATGTTTAGCAAGTAGGATGTAGGCAAAGGGAGGTCATTTTCAAAGTTTGGCAAAGTTGGTGAGTTTTCTTCATATCGTGTAGCCAACCGACGTTAGAGAAAGAGGCATGTGTGCCTGTATGAACCTGTTCCAAGGTGTGGGGAGGGTCTTTCAGAAGGCGTGATGGTTGTTAGAAGGTTTATCCTTTATCATCAAGGATGAGGAATATGTTATATTAGAGATTAGGGTTGAACCTTGTAAGTGGTTATGGTCTCTGGTGGTCTAAATGGCCAAGAAGATGGGTTATTAACGTTTATAAAGTACACCTGATAATAAATGGAGCTGGCCTGAAAGAGTGAATGTTGATTAAACGCAAATTTGTTGTATGTTGCGAGCTGTGATCAATAACCTACGATTCGATGTATGTTTCATGACTGTGATAAGTGTCAGATGATTAAAGGCTTAGCTTTAAGTGAAGGAGGAAAAGGCTGGAGAGATCAGGAGGAGAAGAGAGCGAGACAGAGGGAGCAGATTTTCAAGATGATGTCTGGGTGCGTTCACCTCATAAACATCTGTGACGTCATCAGTAGAGAGGGAGGGCATCATACCTGTCTGAACCCGTTTCAGGGCATGGGATGGGTCCCTTTTCCGATGAGCTGGTGTGGAAAGGCCGTATCAGTGGGAGGATAGGGTTGAGGGTTGTGGAGTGGGGTGATGCAGGAGGGTTGACGGGGTAATGATGAGGGCTGCCAAGGGAGGCTGCTAGTAGGAGAACAGGATGATGAAGACGTGATGGGGTCTAGTGTGATGAAAGGCTGGAGGAGTAAAATTTCTGCTGCGAGTTCTGGGTGTGATGGGAGGAGGGGGTGTCGGGGAAAGGGCAGGGCAACATCACAAGTCGAGATGCAACACGTATTACAAGCAAAAAGAAAAGTAGTAGTACATATATATTTATATGTATATAGCAACAAAAATAACGGATACCTGCTGGAAAAGAGGTTCAGGGTACGAGATACAATATGGATTACAACTAATAATAATTAATATATGTAATAATACTAAATAAGCCACCAGGCGATCATGTATGGTCATGCTCAAGTGTACACACATCAATAGTTGAGTTGTACGTCACCATAATAAGTATTAGCGTTAGTTAGGTTACACGACACTAGAGTAATTGCTACCATTGCATGTTTTACATTTTTAGATAAAAGCAAGATTATTAGGTAATCGCAGCGTATCCTTTAAAGCTGATATGTTTATGACGATTTATAAAGTCTGGTTCAGGGTATACAACAGCGCTTCTTGGGAGAAAAGATGAAATCTCAACACAAGACCTGTCATGTTAATAGCTGTGGACTGAGAAGGATTTACAGAAAGGGAGTAAAAACCGGCAACTATCTTCAACTAGAGATGAAGGGTTTTAAGCAAGGTGTTGAAAGTTGTCTCAGTATGGCGGTGAGGGGACGTCAGTGCTAGACGTTAATTGGTTGTACGGTTTGCTATACGCTCATTGGCTGTAAGTTTTAGGAGGGGGGACGGGGATTTGCCATCTTGAATCTGGTCATTGGATGTAAGGCTTAGGAGGGGATTCACAATCGTGAAGCCTTCATTGTGAATCCGCCATATTGGAGGAAGGAAATAGACACTCTAACTGTTGGGTTTAAGGGAAAGGGGTGGAGATTGACGTTCATTGGCTGCAGGGTAATGGTGAGGAGCTTGACGCTCATTGGCTGCAGGATGAAGGGGGGACCTCACTGGGTGGGGCGTAGATGTGGCAACATTATCCAACTGGGTGAGGCGTAAATATGGCAACACTGCCCGACTGAGTGGGGCGTAGATCTGACGTCACCTCAAAACTGCGCTAGAATCGTACTTTTTACCCTACAATGTGTGTAACATAATTATATGGACATGAAGGATTGAAAAGCTAAGCTATGTTATTTACGGTTATAGCCGCATCAAAATATCATACTTTAAATTGAAAAATGACACCTCGACACGGGCTTGATTCCCGTGTCGATATTAAAAAGGGTACCCACACAAATACTCCAGAAGAGACTCCACATGTTTTATACACTTCAACTTTCCCATTCGACTAAAGAGAGTGCCAATTAGGGCCAGCATGGCGTGTAGTGCCAGATGACTCATGAATTCCCCGCCACATATACCTCGAGACCTTAGTAAAACGCGATGGATGTTTCTAGAGTGTTCCATGAATATAACAGTCAAAGCTTCCGCCAGTTGTTCCATCGGTTCCACGCATGTGCCATGTTCCACTTCCTTCACCCATCTCTGCCTTCCGTTGAATCCTCTCTATCCGTCTCTTGTATCACGTGATGACTTTCTGGGACTATAATTTGACATGCTGTTTCTGTATTGATACTCATAATACCACTGTCGACTGCTTTGGTAAGCTAAGCGCTGTCATTAGGCAGGTTAGCCATTTTTTATTCAAAATTCTCTTTCAACTTATATCAATTCTTTGTTAAACTTTTCAAAATTAACTTTTCAGATTAAATAATAAATTTTAATTATTTATTTAAATAAAATATTAAATTTTAAATCATATTATTGAGATTAATTTAATAAAGGTTTATCACAACTTATTTTGTCTTTAGCTCACAAGATGGCCTTAGTATTTTTCTATTAAGTGCTGCTATATGTAATATGGAATTCAATATAATTTATAATTTAAATGCCGCCATATTGGGCGTGGATAGTAATGTCTTGTATGATTGTGATTCTGCTATGCCAGGCGTGGAAAAGTAGATACTCCTTTATAATAATTTGAGATTAGTTATACTCACTTATAACCTATTATCTTTTTTTATGAATCTGAGGGCAAATTTTTATATCTTTAACCCTCATTATTTAACTATGGAATTGAGCTTAGATATTATACTGTAGATTCATTTAATGCTTCAACTATGGATGTTTAAATTGAGGCCCAACTGTAACATTGTTACAATGACCTAAATAATTGTGGTTACATCACTCACCACCCTGGCCCCAGTTGACTCTTCTCAGTATGACCACGGCTCTGCGACAACTCCCGGCACTGTCTAATACCTGACTGAACCGAGGCCCATAGTTCATTCCTCGTCGCTGTTAACAAGCCGCGCCCAGAAAACAGAGAATATAGAAATGCATGAGTGTTCACTGCGTTCTACTGGCTGTATTTGGCAAGCCCGTAGTCTGGTCCTTTCCACTGACGTCCAGGTGGACGTCGTACTTTCCAGCATATTCTTGAAAGACGCTACCCCTTATCCCTCTCCCCCTCCTGTCATTCCCACTCCTTGAGAACACGTGATATATTCGAGGACTATATAGAGATCGGATTCTTTATTGTTGTCACTCATTGCAATACGGGTTTAGTTAAGGTGGGCGACGCTGTTGTAGTATGATAAATATCTTCATACTCTAAATTCCCTTTCGGCTTAGTAAATTTAACCTTTATTTAATTTAACAAAATAATCATTTCAGAATCTCTAAATATTAAATTTATTATTTTTGGTCATGGACTTTATGTTATAAGGACTTAGTATTTTTGGACACTTAAGGTCATGGTAAAGCTTAGCTCTTAGCACGGTTGGAGTAAAACCGGATTTTAAACTTTGAAACTATGCATTCAATTGGAGACATTTTGTCCCTGAGTTTTCACGTAATTTCTGCATATCCACATCACGGATCTATTTCAAACCCTTTTCGTATCGACACTTTGGTCGCTTGTGTCGTTATACGGCTCCCCATATTTTAATATCATGTAGAGTTTAATCATCTTGTTATTTGTTAGTAGATTATTTAATATTGTTGATAAAATTTAGAGTTTAGCGACTGTTAGTTTGAGATAGGGCCGCAAGACGGCGAGAAAACTTTATAGTCATTGTTTTGGTAATATTTTTACCTGATTTACATTTGCACGTAGTTAGGCTTGAGACCACCTGAAGGCACTAAATGTTATTTTTTTATCCTTTGATTTGTCAGTCGCCTCCAGATGAAAAGAAGGGCCAGTAACGAGTTAATATTCTATTATGAACTTTAGAGCTTTAGATAGTTAAACTTACAGACACTTGGCTTGTGTTTCTTTAGAATCTTTGGATCACAAGTTAAATTTTTGTGCCAGCCAATTGGCGGCGTCATTATTAAATTAAATTTCCCCATTTTGGTGATTGATTACAAATTATGTCCTGTTAAGATTTAGGAGACCGATAAAATGATAAAGCCATATATCTTATTTCAGCAAATTAGGAGCCGCTGAAAAGGGCACTTTGATTGATGTTTTATACTCTTATGAGCGTATCCTTTATTAATTATTCATATCAAAATAGAGCTCGTGTGATACTGTTTGATTTTGTCAGTATATTGAATCATGACTGGCTTCAGATAAATAGATAGAGATAGTTTGTAAGGTTAATTTAGAACTTTTGTATAGAATGTTTTGAGCCGCCATTTATGGGTGAGAGAAGACATTTTAGTGAATTTTATATATTAGTTGTCTAATGTTGTGACTGATGCGAAACAGTCCAGGGAACTAGCAACACGCAAGGTTACTTGAACACTACGTCTGGCATATAATAAGAGTTAGCTTTGGCTATAACTATTTCTAAAATTGTATACTTATTAAGTCAGTTCCTTTCTCTAATGTTCATTTTAAATAAATATCGTGCTTTGTATGAACACTGATGTCACCTTACACATTTACGCTGTCTCACTCGTCTCATCAAGTTGTATATGTTTTGTTGTTTAAATAAAAACTCTCTTGTTACCTCATTGACCATTATTTATGAGTGGGGTTGGGGGGTTTCACAGCCGAGGGGACTGAATTGTATCCCCTCGGAAAGGTATCCTTTCCGACAGTTTTATAATAAGCTGCTTTTGTGAAAAACTGGAATTGTAC
>CABFWO010009954.1:0-10482 GCA_902155825.1 Timema genevievae
ACTCCAAAAATTAATATTTACGTAATTGAAAAATATATGATGTTGCGCTGAAAAATATGATTAATTAAAAAAAAGTTCATTTTTAGCTTTTATCCGTCACTTTTTAATTTTAATTGAAAAATATATGAAAAAAATGATGCATTTTTTTATTCTAAAAAAATTTGCACAAGTTAATTTAAAATATTTTTTTTTTATTTTAGCGCCCAGTTGTCTTGTCGCCCAGTTGTCTTGTCGCCCAGTTGTCCTAGCGCCCAGTTCGCGCGCGCCCAGATGGCGGCGCCCAGTTGTCCTAGACCGTATCCACCAATACATTAAACAGCCATGGAGACATAACATAACCATGTCCAGCACCCTGTTCTATGCCAAAGCCCCATCTACTCGAACGCACGCTTTACTTCTATCGTACGCCGTTATAATTGGAGTTACTAACCATGCATCTACACCATAATCTCTAAGAACATTACATAAAATGCTCCTACTCACCTGCTCCTAAGCTTTCTACAGATCAACAAATGCAAAATAAACTTTCTTCTGTACTGCCATACATTTCTCAATCAGTTGTTGGAATGCAAATATATGATCCATGCAACCTTTGCCTGGCATGAAACAACATTGCACACCCCAAATATTTCCGCAGATTTTTTCATGCACTCTCTCAATTAAGACTATTCCAAAAACTTTGCCTGGAATACTCAACAATTTAATTGCCCTATAATTATTCTTACATTCACTCATATTGCCTTTGCCTTTGTATAAAGGAATAATGACAGCATTATTCCAGTAATTAGGAACATTCAAATTCCCAGCACACACATTGAACAACTCAAACAATCTGACAAGTATTACCATGCCCCCACACTTACGTATTTCCCTTGTGCTCCCATATCCCATCTACGACCACAGCTTTGCCATTCTTTAACACTTCCATGGCTTTTAACACCTCAACATCGTTAATTCGTTCACTCATCATAACATGTTCCCTATTTTCTTCTAATTTCTCTACGTTGTTGACTTACAACTGCTCAAAATACTCCCTCCATCACTCGCTTATACTGTTTTCATCCCAGATCATCTCACCACGCTCATTTTGAATGTTATGGGTCTTTCCTTGCACTCATGGTTTTGTTCTCTTTACCTACGTTCAGAACAACTTATTTCTTTCAAAATCATTCTGCATTCTTTCACCTTATTCTAATCTCATTTGCTACTTACTCTTCTTTATTACTTTTTTCATTCACATTTTTCTCTTTGTATATGTCCCACAACTTCTTACGTTCTTTTCACTCTTCAAAGCAATCATTCATTTTTCTGCTTCTTTCCTTTCTCTCACAGCTTCTTTCCTCTGTTCATTCCACCATGCATCTCATTTTAAGTTTCCTACCACCGCAGATCTACATATATATTTCGCGGACTCAAAACACGGCCTCTTTTATTCTGTTCCAAACCCTTTATATATTACTAGCATTTATTTCGACTTTCTATTCATTCTTTTTTAAAGTTAGGTTTTCTCCCAGCAATCTTTCATATTGCGCTTTAGCACTTTTATCCTGCAATTTTTCCACTTTCACTCTTACTTGCATAATAATCTTGCACTGCTTCCTCACAAAATTCCTAACTAATTCAACTGCTGAGATCAATAATAAGTGATCCGTTCCGCATTAAACTCCAGGTAAAGCCTTAATATTCTTTACTAAACTTTTCATCTCTCATCATGCTCCACTAAATCATAGTTCTCAACTCACCCCTTGCCATGTATTCAAATTGATATTTTTGTGCTCAAACCATGTGTTCTACACAAATAAACCTTTTTAAAATAAAATTTTGATAAAACCACCCTCATACCCTCATATACACCCAACCGAGATTCTAACCTTGATCTCTCCATCATCGTCTGTCTAGTCTACTGCAAAAGTAGCGTCTTAGACCATATGATCACTGAAGCGGGTCACCCCTAGTGTGTATCAAAGTTTGTGGACAAGTAAAAGTCAACGTACCTTCCGATGCTACAGAAGTAGCTCAGATACACTAGCAGCTCCTCCTTGAAGGTTTGAAGTGGACAGTTGGCCAAATGTCGGCACACCCCAGTCACCCCAAATGTCGTGGAGCACGCCACCAGGGTGGGCTCAGTCTGAAAAAATCACAAAAATCTATACAGTCCAAACCACTTATTAATTACGTTAATGTAGTAAGAATGGGTATGGTAGAATTTATAATAAAGTGCCCATATATATATATATATATATATATATATATGGAGGGAGAGTGGGAAACCATTTTTAAAAAAAATCACCCTCAGTTCACCCGACCGGGATCTAAGCCTCAATCTCCCCAACATCGGCAAGTCATTATATTGTGAGATTGATACCTTGGATAAGTGGTATTCAACCTGGGGTTTGTCTCCCCCCGGAGATACGTGAGTACATCCAAGGGAGTTCGTAAAGTTAAAAAAATATATTTAATACACACGTATATCTTTTTTATTTAATACATTGTTTTTTATGTAATTATTTATTTGATTTATTTTGGATGTAGATTATATTATAATATGTATAAATGACACTATGCACCAACATCTTTTGTAGTAGAGGGTTGAAGAGAAATTAAATCTGGAGGTAAGTGAACAAAGAATGCTTAGTACCACTGCATTAGACCATATAACCACCATTTGACATATACCAAAGTTATTAAAGCTAGTTTAATATATACAAACGTTAAATCATATGAACTGCAGCTGTCACCTTAGATAAATAGTATTAATGATAATCAGTTAATTCCAATGATAGATAAATATTATCAATGTATGCATTTTAATTACCTATGTTTTTTCTTAGCAGTATCACACTATAGATTATAATTCGATGAATGATTAAAAAGCTTAAGGATATAGTTGTTCCGCTAGGGATGAGTCTTTTAGTTCTCTGACCCCTCAAATCTTAAAGGGTATTTGAGAATTGAGGATTCCAAAAAAACATTCAGGCTCAAAGCGTGATTTTAAGAAAATCTTAATTTTTAATCTAACTTTATTTAGATCTATAGTGGGTTTTTTTGTTTGTTTTTAGTGGTTTATCCCTAAATAAGTTTAAGAAAAGCTTGCCATAACAATATAGACCCTACATATGGCATTTCAATCAATCGGACCGTGAGCCGCATATGACTCGGTCTATGATTCTGTCCGGCTGGCAATCATTTTGATGAATTTGGCCCGATTCTTCTGTTTATAAATATTGTAGAAAATCTATCATTTGAGATTATGACATTTGTAAATTGGTAGGTACTTATTTAGTAAAATACAAGTGAGGTTGGTGTGCCAAATTTTAAATTTTACTCATTATAAATTGATTCTCATAAATTGCTAAATTTGATCACCAAATATGTGCAATATTTGGCAGTACAAACATTTGTTTTCTCTTTTGTAACTGAATGAATTCCCGAGAGATCACGGCTTACCGACAAGCACTTGTCACCAATTAAAATGATATAAACACAGATTTAACACACCATTCATTTATATTAAAAGGTTTTATATTTCTAGGGCAAAAAAAAGTGTAAAATTTTATAAACTTAAATTAATTTTTTAATAATGACGACTGTAAATTGTATTTTGTGGACAAAGGCGACAATATAAAATGCTATGAAATACAGCCCTTTCAGTAATTTCAATGTGGATCTTATGATTAAACGAGTTTGATCCCGTCTAGTCTAAATAGATTAGTTTCCAAAATCGCTCTTATAGTTTTCTTACATTAATTGTGTTTTTATAGTAACTTGTTTTATTATTATTGGTTTGTTCAGCACCAAGATTATTAACAGCTTAATCTACGGGGTTGGTATTGAGAGGGCAGTTTAGGGTAAATGCACCAAAATTAGCGTGAAGAGGGGATGGAGACACCCGCCCCCTGGTACACCCGGTTGAGATTCAAAACCCGATATCACCTGTCACCCTGTTCATTGTGATCTCGACGTATTGGTCCACATGCCCACCGGTGTGGGTGTGGAGCAATTTTAAGCGTGTATAAGCGGGTTTTAAATAACTGTATTTTTTATTATTATTTTTTGTATGGTGAAATCATTGTTGCTCTCTGGATTAACCAGCTTTTGTTCTAAAATGAACATTTTAGAAGACCTCTAATATTTGCATTCTTATTAATAAAGAATACTCCTACATTTATGGAATGTTTAATAACTTATTAGTATAGTCTCAGTTAAGGTCAGTAAATTCTTAAAAGTAGGTTTCGTAAAACACCTTAGCTCATTTTACCCACTGAGCTAAAGATCCTTGCCAAAAAATGTATCATTGGGTGAAATGTGGATTTTAGCCTTCACAGTAATAAACCAACAGCCGGGGACTTGGTGTTGTGTCTCTTATAAAAGTGTATAGGTCACTTGCTGATATAATACATTGTTGCAAAAAGTTACAAGTTAGATACCACAAAAAAGTATTTTTTTAAATATGAAAATGCTATGGAAGATCCTTAAAAACTACTATTTTATAATAAAAATTGGTTAGTACACAGAGTACAATTTAATGGTTTAAAACAAATTAAGAATAATTCAAGAGTCGCTTGTGCATCCTTAATATCAACTTACCCTATAATTATTTTTATAGACTGAAGATTGTACCTCGTTAACTCCTAGTCTGAAGATCTCCTCGGTGCCATTGACTCCAACCGGAAGTCGAAGGGTGTCGGAGCCATTAGTGACGTCGTTGAGCCATATCAGGTCCTCTAAGGTCGCTAAGGAGTCTTCGCCGAACGTCTCTTCTCCGACTGAGAGGAGAAATTATACAAGATCTTGGTCACTTGGACACACTATCTACCCAGAGACTCATCACAAGTCACATAATATTACATACTATATTTTTGAACAGTTATGGCTTATTCGCCCTTTTGTATGGATAAATAATGATTGAGTCATTTTTTTGAATAAATATTGACCTGTTGATCCCTAAAGGCTATGTTCAATTTCTCATGATTTTTATTTATATTTCTTTTGATCAAGTATTTGGCCGTTAAAAATATATAATAATCCGTTAAAAAAGTAAGCATCTAGCAGATAAGTTTAAAATATCAGCTCAAAAGGTTGTGTTTTTTTAGCACCATGTCTTACTACCTGCTCAGGCTATATGCTAGTGAGTTAGGGCTAAGGAAGATTGAATTTAAATTAAGTTTTACCGCATTTGCGTAGAGTGAAAGTGTATAACAATTTTGAAAAAAAACCTTAGTAAACCTGATCGGGATTCGAACCCCAATCTTCCTGTCATTTACAGTCTAGTTCAACACTATTGTGACGCCTTAGACCATGCGGCCATCGAAGCAGGTAACTCAAAAGTTTATTTGTAAAAAATGTTCATGTATAGCGTGTTCTATTTTATTAAAGGTACAATATATTGCATACAATATGCTGTGCAAAGCTTATCTTGTACATTCTTGGGTAAAATGTTGTGGCCACAACAACTTGTATGGTTTATTGTGTCATGTACGCCAGTCTTTACTATGAAAAAAAAACATCCAAACAAACTATGTGGAGCCCAATTTTCATAGAAAGATCCCTTTGTTAAATACAAACTTTTTGTGGCCAACATTTATAACATTATACTTTCTTTTTTTTACGTATACTACCTGTTTGACCCGTTCTTAGCACGGGTAACTGGGTTAACTACATCAAAACTATATCATATTATGACGTTCCAACAACTGGTGACCAACAATTTTAAAGTTTCTCCTTGTACAATCTTGAACTAACTCTGAATATTCCAGGGCAGTTGTTGCAATGAATAAATTAAAATAAGTAAAATCTTTGAAAAAATCTTACTTAAAATCCAAACTAAGTGCACAAAAGAAAGTAATGTTTATCTGAGCTAAATAAAGTTGTTTTCTATTAGTTTAACAATTTAGAGACCACCACTCCTTCCTCTCTCACCTTTCATTAGTTTAACAATTTAGAGACCACCACTCCTTCCTCTCTTGCCTTTCATTAGTTTAACAATTTAGAGACCACCACTCCTTCCTCTCTCACCTTTCATTAGTTTAACAATTTAGAGACCACCACTCCTATCCTCTCTCGCCTTTCATTAGTTTAACAATTTAGAGACCACCACTCCTTCCTCTCTCACCTTTCATTCATTTATTTGATCCCTAGTGTTAAATTAAACCATTTACAAGTTTTTTTGTTATCTTGAGTGATCTTTTTTACAAATTTGCCAAATTTTAATTTTCTTCCACACTGCAAGGTAGTTCTTCTAAAAATAATTGAAGAATTTCAAGCTACTCTACCTCCTCTCCCCTACCCTTTTCGATTTCCACATTAATTTTCAAATGTGAAATTTTAAGACTGATTTGCTTAGCTTTGGTTATTTTATGTGCATGCAAAATTTAATTTTCAGCCACACCAAAAATAGTATCAATTCAAGAGCTTACATTTTTCAGTTTTCAAATTTTAAATTCTATTTATTCACTTACATGCTGAGTTTAAATTTTATTCCAAATTGAAAAGTTTAATAAATACTCGTAGTGAGACCCCCACCACCTTCCCATTTTTTAAACTAATTTTGGAGTTTCATATATTCACTAGGTTTTGATTTTTGTCTTAAATGCTTGAACGTATTTAAATTTTCTACCACACTTAGAAAGTTGCTTTCTATTGGTTTTCTATATAACTAGCTCTCCTTCAACTAAGCTCTAGATTTTAAAATTTAAAAAAACCATACTCTTATAATTATCTGCGAAGTTTCTATTCTATACCATCTCAAAGGATGGTGTTTTCTAAAAGTTTTGAAATTTCTTCTAATTCCCTATTTCACCACCATTCCACCCATTTTTAATTTTTAATTTTAAAAGTTTTTTAATTTTTTATCACACCAATAAGGGGTTGATAAATTTAATTTAGTAAATTTACAACCCTGATTATTTCCTGTAACCCAATTTAAATTTTAACTGTTCAAACTCTTCTAGTTATTTGGGGTTTTCCTTTACAGTTAATAAAAAAGATTGAATTGTATACTATACCAGGGAGTGGTTTATATTTTCGGAAGCTTTGAAAGAAGCACCATTCCATTTCCTGGACTTTTATTTTGAAACTTAATAATGTTCAAATCTTCATTGCAGTTTAGTGTAGCCCTTACACGAGCCTGACAAAGTTTAAACTACTTATCAGTGTGATAGAAGCTTGATATTTTAGTTTTGGAAATATTGAAGTCTCCCCATTTCACCAGCCCCCACTTAAAAAGAGAAAATAAATAGCGCTAGTTTTGCTATTTGGAGTAATCTCCCTACATTCCTGATAAATTGAATTTTCTACATACCCTAAAAGATTTTTTCCACTTATATACCACCCCCTCCATTTCCCTTTTAAATTTTTAAATTTTCATACTGTAATGTTTATTTGTTGATCTTAATAGTCCCTGAGCCCATTTTCCATATTCTGTTTTATCCCACACAGAGAAGTGGTTGTTTGTAATAGTTTTGGAAATTTGACCCTCCCCCTTTTTCCTAAGCATTTCTCCAATTCTCTCTTAAAAATGTACATAATTGTTTAGTTATCTGGAGGAATCTTTCTACCTGATTGGCAAATTTAAATTTTCTAGCGCTCCTAAAAATGATTTATTTTCTTATGTCCCCTACCCCCTTTTACCTTATTTCCCAGGGTCCCATTTAAAATTTAGAGAATCTTCTGATTATTGTAAGTGGTTTTTTTATATTCCTTACAAATTTAAGTTTTATGCCACATTGATAAGCGGTTGTTTTTGTTAATTTTGTAAATTTTATGCCCCTTAACCCCCATCTTCTCACCCCATAATGTCCAAATACCCTTGAAAAATTTAAATTTTAAATTTTATTTGGTTATCTGAAGGTGTCCTTCCATCTGCCTGCCAAATTTATATTTTTAACATAATTAATATATTTTTTTCTTATTACACTCCGGCCCCCCCACCCTTTTCCTATTTACAGGGGCCCTATAAAGATTTAAGGTTTTCAGACTTTTATGATTATTTGGGGTGGAACATTTAGCTTCCTGCCAATTTTAATTTTCTACCTCGTCCAAAAAGTGTTGTTTTTTTCTAAGTGTAGCCTCTCCCTACCCTATTTTGAAATTTACTGTTTTTAGATTTTTCTAGTTATATGAGGCGATCACGATGCCAAATTTCAGTTTACCAGCTCTTCTGGAAGTGAGTTTTCATTTACGGACATACCTACTTTCAGCTTTATAAATTATAAAGAGATTTTTTAAGCGCCGCGTTTTACTAATTTTTTAGGTTATAGGCATATATTGTAGGCCTACTAATTACTATAATATGTTTAGGATAAGAAAATTTAAATTTATAGTTAATGTGTCCGTATTTACGTGGAGGGAGAGTGTAAAACCATTTAGGATGCATAACATATGACTTGACGTGTGAATACGTGGAATTAGAGCTAGTAGGCATAGCTTTTCTATATGTCAGATAAAGTTTTTCTTATGAAAATCGGACAGTAGAATCAAGTTCATCTTGTTTGGTGGGTGATTGATCGCAGAAACTCACCTCGTCCTGTCTGTCATATGCACTTACTTTTCTCCGCCAGCACCTGGTCGTTGAACATGAGAGGACCCCCCGCGCCCAGTCCAGACTGCGCGTTCAGGTAAGGGGGGAGGTTGTACCCCGGAGAGTCTAGACGGTCGTACGAACCTGCCCACATCACAAACACAACACATCACACATGATCGAACTTGAAGTGACTACCAATAGGAACTGGTTCAAGTATTGGACCAAATTTTGGTGGCCTTTGGAAGAATAATCTTCATTGGTGATAAGCCTCTATCATAAGGGAACCGTCCTCAAAATTAGGCTTATGTCCAAGACTAATTCTGCCCTAAATTTGTTGAAAAAGTTAGTTAATTTAGATTCAATAAAAAGATTATAATCACTTCAGTTGTTAAAGATTGCAAATGTAAAATCTGACAAGAAGTCACATCATCATGTGAGCATTTGTCAATCGTTATGATTTGTTTATTAATTTTTTGTTTCAATTGTGTGTAGACCAGTTCCCTTCATGCATGTACAGTATCATACATAATTCTTACCTATTCTTTGGCATTAATTTCATTGTCACATTTACAAAATTACTCCACTTAATCCTATGTTGCTCCAGTCCACCTCACTACACCCAATCTATTTCAGGTCCAATCTAATGTTATCCACCCATCTGAGGCTAGGTCTCTTCGCATTTGGTTTGCCAGTAGTTACCCTGAACATAGTTCTATAATCTACCATTCGCGCTTTATGTCCTATCCAGCGTAGCCTGCGTCATTTGATTTCCCTAACAATGTCTGGTGATATAGTACAGGGTATGCAACTCATCATTATCCAACATCCTCCCTTAGCATTTTTACATTCCAGCCTTCTCTTCATGTATCAAGAGGTTGGAAGTGATGAAAATGCAAGCATGACAGTGACGCAGAATGTTTTGACACAGTAGTAACCACTCCATCTATGGCACTACCAGGATAGCTTAGTATGGAAAGTTTGGTTCGGAAAATGACGTTCATGAATATGTGTACAATTTAATATCGTCTACAATACTTTTAAGTTTATAAAACTTTCATTTTTAATTTATATGAGGTATTTTCTGTGCACTTTCTGAACCGATTGATTATATAATCAAACGACTTATGAAATAGCTTAAATCTAAAACAGACACAACATCTATCCCCTGGCCGTTAATTCATCACTGTGGAAGAAGGAGCCCTCATTTCACCAATAAGTTATTTTTCAGCTATGACAGTGTTCGAATACGAGACCCTTAGCTCAGTAGACATACATGCTACCGACAGAGCTAAGGTGTCTGACAAGTTGATAGAACACATTCATTTTCTCCCTATAAAGACTGCGCATTTCTCACCATTGCCTCTGCAACGGACAGGGCAAACTTCTCTCTGGAAGAGCTTTCAATTTTAAATGACGTCCCGAAGGTTCCGTCAATGATGTACAAATGGTTACGTCACTAAAGAAACAAAGTGTTGTGGATTGCATAAAATGTTTTTATTTAGCACCCGTTCAGGTTATACGCATATGTACTAATTATTCTAATATGCTGGGGATGGAGAAGGTTGAATTTAGAGTTATTTTACCCGCATTTGCATGGCAATTCTATTGCGAGAGTGACATATTAGACCATGTGGCCACTAAAGCAAGTCATAGCATGTTGGCCATGTATGTGTGTATGTATGTATGTATGTGTGTATGTGTGTATGTATGTATGTATGTATGTATGTATGTATATGTGTATGTATGTATGTGTATGTGTGTATGTATGTATATGTATAAGTATATGTATATGTATATGTATATGTATATGTATATGAGTGTATGTGTGTGTATGTGTGTGTATGTGTGTGTATGTGTGTATGTATGTATATGTATATGTATATGTATATGTATATGTATATGTATATGTATGTGTGTGTGTGTATGTGTGTGTGCGTGTGTGCGTGTGTGCGTATGTGCGT
>CABFWO010009955.1:0-10480 GCA_902155825.1 Timema genevievae
ATGTATATATGTATGTATGTATGTATGTATGTATGTATGTATGTATGTATGTATGTATGTATATATGTATATATGTATGTATGTATATCTGTCTACAGAATTTTTAATTCTTCTCAATGAGATAGGAAGCTGAAATTGGGTTAAATTGTAGAGGAACTATTCAAGAGATGTGAACATTTTTTGGAATTTTAAAACGGATTTAAAATAAAAATTATAAAAAATAAAACTGGATTTATTCAAGCACTTTAATTCATAGTCATGTTGTTTGCAATTAAAATCAAGGAGAACCTAGAATGTAAATTCCAATCTCAAATGCAAAGAGAAATTTCTCTAACAGTGACCTGTATTCAAAATATGGTTTGGTTTATTTGTATTCTAATTAGTTAGCAAAAGGTGTTTCTTTTTTCAGTGATAGTTTTATTATGATATTAATTATTAGGTTTCTTTCTTACGACAGGTCCATTTCTTTTGTGTGTGAAACTTAGACCACCAATGCACCCTGTCCTCTGCCTCCTCCTTGAGCTCCAAGAATTTTCTTCTTTCCTTCAATTCGTCCAATATTTGACCCTTTCCTTCTATGACGTGGTGCAGAAGACAGTTCCTCCTAAGGATGTTTCCAATCCAGTTTGCTTTGCGCTGAACAATCACATTCAAAATGGATCTATTCTCACATCTCGTCTTAGGACTTGTTCATTTGTCAACCTCTCTCTCCACCTGATCCTTTCAAATCTTCACGAGAACCACATTTCAAAGCTCTCCAAGTATTTCTTTTCCATCTTCCTGAGAGTTCAAGTTTCTGATCCATACAGTGCAATGTTCCAAATGTAGCATTTCATCAGTTTCTTCCTCAGTTCCAAACTCAACTTTCCGGTTCAGCAGTAACCTCCTATTGTTGAAAGCTTCCTTGACCATGGCGATCCTTGACCTGATTGCCTTGGTGCAGTAGGAATCCTTTGTCAACAGACTTCCCAGGAACTAAAACTTCTCTACGTTTTTCGACTCCTCGTTTTCAATTTTTACTTTTTTTGTTCTTCGTTTTTTGAAATCACCATCACTTTTGACTTCTCAATGTTAATAACCAAGCCATATATTCTCCCTATCTCCATTAGCCGCCAATCATTTCCTGCAACTCATCTTTTTTTTATCCAGCAATGCTAGATCATCTGCATATTTTATTGTGTTGATGACGCATCCTCCTATCCTGAAATTGCCACGCCCCTCCAGGGCTTCCATGACCGGCCGCTCGCCATACAAGTTTAACAGACTGGGTGAAAAACAGAATTGGAAATATATCAGCTCAACTAGTTTGAGAGTTTATTTAGTGTTTAATATTCGCATTAAGTGGTAAAAAGTGTTTTTTTGGCAAATTTATTTTTTGACGTTTGAACAAAAGTGATATTTATGAATTTTTGTCATGTTTCTAAATGTTTGTGACTATAAATATATAGTAGATGCTATGTATGAATTCAGACTACACCCAAAGAAATTGAAGCATATTTTAATACTCCTTTGAAGGTAGACTGCAGACTAATTATTCTGCCTTTGTTTGCATGAATGAAATTGCGATTGTCCGTACTATGGTTTGACTCAAGAACACTCGAAAGATAATTCCTATTTATTAACAAAGACATTTTATTATAAACTATCAGAAATATTCTGAAATGAGTATTTGTGTCTGCTAACTTGCTGGTTGAATTAATAGTGGCCTATTAGAAAATTACATGAACAAATTAGGTAACGAATATATTGTTAGTGCATACAAATTACAGGCCTCAAAATGTCTTCTTTCTTGGTGCCCTAGAAATCGTCAAGCCAGTGTTGGGCCCTCGCACTCAAATCCTGAGTAGCAACCCCCCTCATTAAGATCAGATCACTCATTGGATCTGCACTTTATATGACGTCATCTTTGTCCTTGTTTACGAGAGATTAATTCTGAAAACATTATCCACCGAACAACATGAGTATCTAGCCCAGCTATTCTTACACAATGTCTCCATATTTTATAGACAACAGCCAAACCTTTTTTGCTATTGCCTTGCAACTTTATTAGCAAATAATAAAGATCCTACACATGGGAATTAAGGACAAATTGAATGTTTGGTTTTGTTAGGTTGGGTAATATTGACACCAGCCCGTCATAGACAGGCTTAAAATCTAATATTTATATATCTACTCTATGGCCTGAGAACTCAAAAGTTCATTGCCGCACTTACAAAAGAACGCCACCTATCCCTATTTTGAGGTAGTTCTATCCATTCCACCTCACTACATTATATCCCTATCTTGAGCTTTTTTTTCCATTAGACCTCATTACACGCTATCTCTATCTTGAGCTAGTTATTTCCAGTCCACCACATTACACTATATCCCTGTCTTGAACTAGTTATTTCCATTTCACCTAATTAAATCTAATCCTCGTCTTGAGCTAGTTCTACCTAGCCCACCTCATTACACTCTATCTAGAATGTTATCCTCCAATCAGCGTCTAGGTATTTCCAGTGGTCTCTTCCCATTGGGTTTGCCTGTCAATACTTTGAACATGTTTCTAGATTCTCCCATTTGCACTGAATGTCCTGTCCACTATAATCTGCGAGATTTAATCATCCTAAGAATGTTTTGTTATTATTATAGGGTATGTAACTCATCATTATGTAACTTCCTATTCTCCTCAGCAGCCTCATCCCTTTTTGGACCAAATATTTTCCTAAGCAACTGTTTTAGAACTCCCTGAATTTGTTTTCGTTATGTAAGGTAATAGATCACGCTTGACAGCCATAGATAACTAATGTTAATATTATTATTTTGTATATTCTGATTTTAACATTCCTGTACAACAGACAAGATGACAACAATTTACTGACCAAGTATTATTGTATTGTTCTCCTGATTTACAATCTATTATCTTTAATGTTAGTTAAAATTGTTCCTAAATATTTAAACTCATTAATCTTTTCAAATGATATGTTGCTCGCAGTAATCTCTAGATTATCGTTCCCAATTTATGTTTTCTGTTATATCATAAATATGCTTAGTCTTCTAAGCGTTCACTTCAAACCCAATCTCCTTACTATTGCCCAAAAATCTAAATCGCCTGAGTACCCTAACAGCTACATTATACCGTTTAATGTAAACCCTTTTCTACTCTCTTGCATTATCCTAAGACCGGATTAAAACGTAAAGGATAGAGTTCATCTCTTTGTTTCAATCCATATTGTATTTTTTAAATTATCTGATAAGTGATCCAACCCGTTCCCTGCATACTTATCAGTAAAACATACATCAATTAACTTGACAAATTTTTGAGGATCCCAAACTTAACTAATATTTCTATCATTTTTTCCTTTTATCTGAATCATAGGCCTTTTTATAATCTATGTACAATTGATGAACCGTCATGTTGTATTCCAGCTTTGTTTTTTCTAATATTTGCAAAGTAGTAAGATTCTGATTATTGGTTTTTATATTTCCTTGAGATTCACATTAATGATCTCCAATTATTTCCTCTACATATGGCGTCAATCTCATCAAACCTATGCTAGATAAAATTGTATAGCATGTTGGTAGTAGTGAGATAAATCTATAGTCATTACACTCGGTGCTGTCCCCCTTTTTTAAAATGGGTATTATAATGCCTTCCTTCCATTCTTATGGTAACACCTCCTGGTTCCGTATGAAACATGGTAGTTTTGTGAATTTCCTTGACCAACTTTTTACCACCTTCCTTTATTAACTCTACTAAAATTGTATTGATACCTGGAGAGTTATGGTAATTTAATTGTCTAATAGATTCTTTGACTTCACTAATACTTAGATTTGCAGCTATTGGTTCAGTATTATGGATTTAGATACCATCACCCAATTCATATCCTTCCTGAACATTAAAATATGCTTGAATTAGTAATTCCAACTACTGAAAACATCGCTCGTATCTGCCATCAAGTTACCATTCTCATCATTCACTAAATTGACCCTAACCTGATATATTTTCCTATATAAGTTAATACTTAACTAAAGTTTCCTGATTTTCTTATATCTTGCGTTTTGTTCCATCTTTCTAAAGTTACCCTTTAAATACTCTCTCTCATTTGGTTTTGAATAAGGTACTAACTTTTCTTTTTGCAGTGCTAAATAATATGTTTAAGTTTAATACACTAGGACTTTCTAGCACATGTGATTCTGTTTCTCTTCTCTCCTTTATTAAATTTTAATATTTGTTGTCAAACCATTGCTTCTTACTACTCATTTTACAGAGACCTACACTACGCTTTGCTGACGTTCTAATATTATCCCTAATAATTCCCCACTGTTTCTCTGGATATGTGTTTTCCCCACTTTTCTGTGAGCATTCTAGGACAGCAAACCTATTTGAGAATTCAATTTGATATATATTCCTACAATCTACAATTGACAGTTTCTCTACAATCTACATCATAACCATCAAGCTTTCCCACCTGATTTCCCTTTTTTGTTATGATAGGCGTTCCCTAAGTTTTGCTACTACCAAGTAGTGGTCTGAATCTCAATCTGACATTCAGTAAGCTTGTATGACGTATTTTATCTACCAGCAAGTGATCTATTTGACTATGTGTATTCCAATCTAGTGAGGTCCAAGTATATTAATAATGAATATCCTTATGCTTGAAGCAAGTACTTTTCACGATAAGGTTCTTTGAAGTGGTAAATGTATCAATTATATTTCATTATATATTATTATTTATTATATTTGCATGAAAGCTTTCCTTTCGTGGGTCTAAGGAATTCTTCCTTCCCTATCTTTGCCTTAAAGTCATATATAAATATATATATGTGTGTGTGTGTGTGTGTGTGTGTGTGTGTGTGTGTGTNGTTACCGGGAAAGCTGGAAACATGATGACTGCCGGTAATCGACCACGATTTCTGGGATTCACTGTTTCACACTCGTGGATGTCGGAAATTCAATTCCTCTAACAGTCTTTCCCCAGTGTATATCCTTAATCGAAATATCCAAAATAGCGAATACTAGTAATCGTGAGGGTACGCCTGTGTATGTTGGAAATAAAGGAAGAGTGTACTGCGCATCTAACTGCGCAATAGAAACCACATGTTCCAGGGGTGGCGTGCTACTGTAGTTGTGTTTTGTGTTGTACCTTGTTTTATTTATATTGAGAATGAATTGTGTATTAACCTAGTCTAACCTAACCTAACATAAATAACTTTAAACTGTGGTAGCCTAACCTTTTTGTCTTTTTGTAAGGGTGTAACGACATTTGTGGTGTTATTATTTGTGATTGTTTGCAACTTATCTATAGTGGGGAATTTGGTTCTATGGTTCCATTATTAATTTACAGGTAATTGCAGTGAAGTAAAATCGTTTCTGGTATGTGTTTTCCAAAATACACAGGGTGAACTTAACTTATTCCGGAAATCACCGGTGGATGTTAGAAACTAACACTCATTTCCGGCATCCACGAGTGTGAACCAGTGAATACCGGAAATCACTGGTGGATGTTAGAAACTAACACTCATTTCTGACATCCACGAGTGTGAACCAGTGAATACCGGAAATCACTGGTGGATGTTAGAAACTAACACTCATTTCCGGCATCCATGAGCGAGAACCAGTGAATCTCGGAAATCACTGGTGGATGTTAGAAACTAACACTCATTTCCGGCATCCATGAGCGAGAACTAGTGAATCCCGGAAATCACTGGTGGATGTTAGAAACTAACACTCATTTCTGACATCCACGAATGTGATCCAGTGAATCCAGGAAATCACTGGTGGATTACCGGTAATTGTCCCGTTTCCATCTTTCACTGTAACTTATATATTGCAGTATTATTAAAATGATATCAAACTTAAAATAGTTACCTTAGAAAGAAAGCGTATGTTATATAACATTGCAACATGTTACAACATACTACCTCCCCCATCTTAAGCGTCACGCGAAGGTTTCCCTCAAGAGTCATACTACCCACTCCATATAAAACATCAATAGTAATAAACTTCCTGCAATAGTAAACTTCTCTATTGTAGTCCTATGTAGACTGTCTTTAATCTTTACGAATTCAATCAAGAACGAAACTCCCCCACAAAATCAATATTTTAATGTACTTACCACTTGTATTTCTTCTGGTTAGAACAACCTTCAAAACTGAAAAACTACCTCACGTCCTAAATCAAAGAGGAGGTAGAAACCAGCCGTCGTGCACCACTAGCCGAGGTTCCGAGCGGACAGGTCAAATCGGAACTGACTGAGACCATCAACTAAATGGAACTACTCTGGTGTCCGGCGCGGAAGACAAATCCAAGAACCAATTTATCGCGTGATGTCTGTTCATCACTTCCACCAACCAACGGAGCGCAAAAACCAGGCGGCTCATGTTGGAGCAACCTGGCCAATCCAAGAATAGTCCAGCATGGCGTGATGTTTGAAAAGTGACCGTTAAACACCATCGACCAATCTGGACATTCCCCCCTTATTCCTATGCGACTAGAAACACTATTAAAACCTTGTGGTTCGTAAACTCAGTGACTATTATATTTGAATTCCTGCAAGAGACACCATGTCATAGACTATTATCTTCGTTATCGTCTGGAAAAGTCCTGTCCTGGACTTGGACAATTTACTGGAGGATGTCGTAATTATTTGTATCAAAATTAGTGTAGTAGTTTGGGATAAGCCAAACTTAGAGTAATTTATTGACTAAATGTTTTATGAGATTGTTCATTTGTTTTGCCACCACTTGGGCGCTAGTATCAAAGAAGTCAATTTTTTTTTAGATTGCCACATTTATTAGCTTGTGTTGTTAGAAGTGTTTAATTTAATTTGACAAGTTCGATCAGCGAGTAAATGTAAATTCTTCCCTTTTTGGTGTATAACGTTTTCATACTAAATTGTTGTTTGAATTTAACGTAAATGTAGCAGATTGTTTGATTTAGACTAAATAATAATTAAATTTATTTAATTGAAATAACTTGTAGTTTAACTAGAGAAATTTTATTATGTCATAAAATTTAATTAACAAGGAGAGTTCTTGTTTTGAGTTGATACATAATAGTCCCGCGGGAGTTTGACTCGATGCTGGTAAGTCAAACTCTCGTGTTTGTATTAACATCAGTGTGATGTTTAATGTAAATGTAGCAACGTCTGCATTAATTTTGATGAAGCAGACACCTTGAAAACATTTTAAAAGATGCCCCTAAGGCGCTTTATTTTTGTATTTAAATAACTATCAGGTTAGATATTTATTAACTTGTGATTTGGTTATTTGTGGAACATTCACATTTATGTTGCCAATACTCACTGTTGTAACAGAATAGACTAGTCGAGTTGTTGTCTCTTCTAGATGACCGTTTTGACTTTAACTTACGTTTGAAATGATTTTCAACACACTTTAAATGGATTTTTGAGGCCATGTTAAATTTTGTTTCTGTTGTTATTATGAATAAAACATTCATATTATTATTTAATTGTTGCCATGTCATGCTTTCTTTCTTTGTCATTTAGCTTACCTCCCACCTTCCTTTTAGACTAGAGTTAACGTAGCTAAGAGGTGGTGGAGTGGGTGGTAACAATTAAATATGGATGCTACATTCTTATTAAATAGGTAAACTAGGTCTCTTATTTAAATCAAACTGTCCATAAAATAGTTATGTTGATTTAATTTTAAATATTATAGAAGGACATAGTACAATAGTACAATATCTTATTAACTTATCTCACATGAACAAATTTCTTGAAGTTATTTGCTATTGTACTGGCCCGTAGGATATATTCCTTTTTTTACACAATTTGTTGGGTTTTTTTTTGTCATTTGTCGATAATACTAACCGATCGAGTATCAATTCGTTATTTATATTATCTAAACATGGCTACACGCTTTGTTTCCTGACAGAGCCAATATATTACTGTACATTTTTATATGATGAAACGCTAAGACATCACAAACAAGTTCGCTATTTTGTATCTGTTCCCGTCCCGTGATATCTGCTACATAAATCCAGACGAGTATCCCTGGCCGTCAGTCCGTCATAACCAGATGGTAAACAATGAAGAACAAACTGAAAACAAACGAGGATTGCTAATTGGATTTAATTTATTAGACTGTACGTAATGTCTATATTTTTCACAGATATGGAGCTGAGAGGAATTAACTGGATCATCTCTATGCTATAAATTTAGTACCTGAAAGAGACACACACATTATTGTGAAATATTATTTTTATAAAAGATATTCTGCAACGAATCCAGTTGAAACTCAACTTGCTAGGTAAATTTTTATTCTGGAATATACAAACTGGTTTAAGCAAACAAGGATATGAAAAGCTATAAAGCGCGTGTGGAGTAAGAACTATTCTAAACCCACCAGCATCTAGTTCATAATGGTACAGAGTACCGGTGGTAGGGGGATCCAGGTTTGATTCTCAGCTGGTGCACCAAGGGTGGTTTTCCGCATGGAATTCACTGTTATAGTTTTGTCATCCTTCTATCAGATTAATGCGGGTGCACTTCCTCAAAACAAGTTTCCTCATCTCTGGTCCCCTGGGTACTAGTGTTGTATGTAATCATTGAAAAATAATGATAACTGGTTTTATACACAGGAATCGACAAACAAAACGAGGTTGTGTTTTCTGTACTGAGGTAACAATGGAAAGAAACAATACAACATCAATAACTGATATATAATTCATGTGTCTCACAACCTGATACGTTATTATTGTCCAAATAATTAATACTGACAGCAGAATCAAATTCATTTAAGTGAAAATGACAACCTAAACACGGGAATTGAACCCAGTACCTTAGTCTTTGTGCCATCCCTGGGCCATCCTTTTCGTCTTGTACCAAGAGTATTTTATTACGAATGCTACTAATATTCTCATATTGGGGAAACCACGTTACTCCTTAGTTGGAGTTGGATAGGCCACATGTTTGACATGCAGAGAGAATACTTTATAAGCTGTCAACAAAGTGCATTCTGTGTTTTCTTTCATTTTCAACAAATATACTATATTTTATTATAACTGTAACTGTATAACTTCAAGTATATTAAGATATATTGTGACAAAGAATTTAATTTTGTTCTGTATTATTCTACCGTATCATTTCATAGTATGTGATGTGGGGCAAAATGGCATACTTTTGTTAATGATGATATTGTGTCATTTTCGCCAAGTAATTATTTTATTTATTATGTTTATTAAATATTAATTTAGGATTTTAATAATATACATTAAATAATATCGATATTTGTAATATCATAATATGTCATCTTTTACTAAATAGCAAATCAGTGAGCTCTTTGACAATGTATGCGAGAAATTCGCAAGTGTAACTATCGCCAAAAGTGAATATTTAATACGGTAATTTAGCCAGTAAGCCCGATGTTTTTGAAGATCATAATATTCTCTTCAGATAAAACAACAGATAGGCCTATGCCTAAACTTAACAATAATTGTGAAGATTATGAACATATTCCTGAATCTTCTCATATAAAACAGTCTCTGTTTAGTGAGAACTAGCCCATGTCATTTTACCCCCAAATAAACCTTCTTGAAGCTATCATAAAAGTAGCCTAAGTCTGTTTCAAGCCCTATACAAACAAACCCTTGCTTTGCAATATATTATGTATCAGCTAAGACACACCTCTGATTTCGTGGGACCAATTTCTCCTACTTCTTTAGCTGGGTCTATATCGTCAAACTCAGAGACTCATGGTTTGTCAAGTACACTTTATCTTAGAGCATAAAATCTATCTCGAAAGTACATAAACATAAAGCCTCTTTAAATTTAACAACTTTTTATTTAATTTATTAAATTAATACAAAAGTGTTGAGAAATTACATAATCATGTGGAAGTGTGTGATATATCTAGCACAACTATGTCATTTCAAGCTTGATAGTTTATGCAATATGCCCACACACTGACAGCATTAAGATGTTGAACAGATGAGGCAAACAGTTCTCTTTCAACCACAAGCTGTGTCTCCTGTTGGAGTAAGTAGGTGCAGTCTGAACCCCTCAAATGTTTTAAAGCATCGGCCGAAGATCTGTCTGTAAGCTCGTAATTTCTGATCTGTTCAACATCCATGGTCTCACAAGCTTTTCACTCAACTGAATTAAGAAGGCCTTTCTTGATATGAGTTTTCCTTTCTCTTGGTGAATATTGAGGCTGTAAATAGCCCATGTATTTACACATATGTTATTGATCATACCATAGAACACGCAAGGAGGTCAACGTCAGGTTACAAGAGTTGTTGTGACCGGAGCATTACAATGGGGCCACGATACAAATTTCCCCCATAAGCTCACAGGTGGATTGGGCCACGAGACCTATTTCCCCCATAAGCTCACAGGTGGATTGGGCCACGAGATCTATTTCCCCCATAAGCTCACAGGTTGATTGGGCCACGAGATCTATTTCCCCCATAAGCTCACAGGTGGATTGGGCCACGAGATCTATTTCCCCCATAAGCTCACAGGTGGATTGGGCCACG
>CABFWO010009957.1:0-10474 GCA_902155825.1 Timema genevievae
GGTGGTGGTAGTGGTGGTGGTAGTGGTGGTGGTAGTGGTAGTAGTGGTGGTAGTGGTGGTGGTGGTGGTGGTGGTGATGATGATAATAATCAATAATAAATAAAAAATAATAATAAATATATAGGCCTATCAACAACAATAATAATGATGATAATAATAATGATAATGATGATAATAATAATTAGTTAAGAAACTTAATCTTACGACACCATAATTGATATAGCTACCCCTAAAAATAAGACACAATCAAATTTAAAACACAAAACACACACCTTACGTTTATTAATTACTTAATTAAGGATACAAAAATTAATTCAGTTATTAAAACTTGTAGTTTATGTCTAGCATCAACATGATAATCAGAGAATCAAATAGTTGATGGGAGATAATTGGCCGGTTAGCTTTACCAGAGACTTGATCAACAATCATCTCCTAATTGTTAATGGTGCAACTGGAAAATGAGGCTGTTTTTGAGTTGTTAAAATGATAATAGTTAGACTGACTCTTCTGTGTCCTTCAAGGAATATTAGTTACTATGAATTTGGTAAACTGGTTTCAAAACTGTAAGTGCTTCAGCAGAAGAAATTATGTTATTTGACTAATGGTTGTAAGAGATAAAATGTATAGACACTTAGTAACCAAAGAAAGAGGAAATATGAAAGTAAGAGTGCGATTAAAACCACAACGTGGAGTAGTCTATTTTCACCACTAGAGCAAAGCTGAACATTTCATTTGAAGATAATCACCTTAAATTTTATCTGACTCCATTGAAATAAGATATTAAATTCAAATTAACGCATTTTATTTATTTTATTATTATAGCCCAACTATAGTAACTATTTAATATGGCCATGGCCAAGCATTATTACTGGTAAGTTGAAAGATTATATTCCAAAATCATGAACTGGCCCAAAGAGGTATTTTAAAACTAATCTCATAATCATCGATAGCATTTTCTCTAAGAGCTTACCTTTGACATCGATGTGCACTGTTTTGGAATCATGGTGTCCCTGCTTGTTGCGTGCAGTACACTTATATGACCCACGGTCTGAAGCACTATCCACATGACGCACTAACAGCGTACCGTTAGTTGACACTTCTTGGCGTCTGTAGATAGGCAATGACTGACCATCTGCAAAGTTACATATGCACGATAACATTCAGAGTTATAACTAAGCCTATCTACAGTAGGAGAGGTGGTAAGAGAGAGGAAAAGTTACCATGTATCAATTGCCAAATCATATGATCTGCAAGACCATATCTTGAACTGTTGTTAATTTTGGCAGTCAAAACTTTCACATAAAACCATTTGTTTTTAACAATTTATTTTCTTTGAACCATTCTTACCTTATTGAAAAAAGAACTTATGAAAATAACTATTTGGATGTTTCTCTTTTAAAAAATGTTATTCAAATGAGAGCTTCTAAATTGTATTCTCTTAATAAATCAAGATGATGGGACCAGCCGAAACAAAGGTGGCTTATGACGTCATACAAACCGTCTTCGTTTGTCCCCATGCACTATTTACAAAATAAAAACTTTTATTTTAAAACTATTTATTTGTATGGGTCTTTCTCTAAGTTAAAAAAAAAAGTTTGTTTTGGTGGACAGTTATACAAGATACAAGACGTGTAAATATGATAATTTTTGATTTATGATTTCATGTACTATAATATTTTTTTTTGCTAGAACTGCAAAAAGTGTTCTATTAAGTTAGTTCTTACAATGAATTATGAAAACACCAATTATATAGTAATAGTTAAAGAAGTATTACTAGAATTGTTTATTAACATTTATTGATAATATAGTGTCACTAAGAAAATAATTCATTAGTCATTTTCAGCCAATGTTTGCAATAAAGAACCTTCTGTTAGCTGTTAGTGACTACCTCTCCTACTGTAAATAGAGTATATATATAGAACAATAATAGGTAGATACCCTTTGGATACCTTGTAAAGTCACATGCTTACCTTGCATTATTCGACTATGGCATAGCTTTTAAGATAGTATCAAGGTAAGACTGCTACCTTTCATGTTAAGTGGAGTGTACATATTAAAAGTGTATGTAGATTGACCAAGTGAATTTATACAAATGCAATATTGATGGATATCAAATGCATTAAATACCTTTCTCCAAGGCCGTAGCCAGCCAATAATTTCACGGGGGGTTTGGTGGGCACATCCTCCAATTGACGGAGGGTAGAAAAAAATTCTAAATGAAAAACCGTTCTAGAATCTATCTGAAGTGTTTTTATATGGCAACATAACCCCCTAACTACCAGAGGCTAAGAAAAATCTATATATTTAAACACCTCTAGAAGCTATCTGAAGTGTTTATTATGTCAACACAGACCTCTAACTGCCGGAGGCTGGAAAAAATTCTAAATATTAAACACCTCTAGAAGCTCTCTGAAGTGCTTTTTATGGTAACATAGCCCCTTAATTTGTATTTGTACCTTAATTTTGATAGTGTTTGAACTATAAATAAAGCCATATATACTTGGTTTATAAAATTTCAGGGGGGGGTTTGAACCCCCAAAACCCCCCCTTGACTACGGCCTTGCCTTTCTCGCTCATTGTTTAATGAACATTTCATCTTCGCCCAAATTAGGAAGAATATAAACTTGTGAATATTCTTATTATTACATCATAAAACTGATACCTTTAAGGTGAATTGGAAGGAAATGTGAGTTAAAGCTCGTATTTTTTCATTTATGATAGCTAAAACGGTTTGTTACCCAAATAAGCAGAACGTTTCTTCGGTAATAATACATAGCTTAATTCTCTACTCATAGTTATCTCAATAGTTTCTCAATATCTGTCATCAGCATCGTGGTATTTGACCAGGGCCTTTTATTTTTATTTAAAATGTATATTCAAATAGAAATATGAAAATAACAGATATTTAAAAACAGTTGCGACAATTAATTGTAGAAAAATAAACTATCATGTCTCCTGAAGAAATATATTTTTCTTCTATACAAAAAACGTTTTTTGTTATAAACACTATATGAATATTAATTTTAGACAAGATCTCTTCCCCCTCACATTGAGCTGAATTGTCTTAAGTTAAAGAGAGATACAATATTTTTCCTTGTCTAAATATTGGGAAACAATAGACTTTAGATTTCAATCAAAATTTTGTCATTCGATATAGATTAACATCTAAATGCATCTTTAGGGTGAATGTCTATTGTGAATACATACCATAATGTAAAAAACTAAAACAAAAAAACAAACTAATAGTTAGAAATACATACAAAGTATATATTTATATTATAATAAGTCATTGTAGTAAGAATATAATATATAGTTCTTAATTGTGTTAGGTAAATATAATGTGTTTGTTAAGTTCTGATGGAATAGTTTGATTTAAATGGAACATCTTCATTTGGTAAGAAAAAAAGAAATTGAAAATTGCACCTTCTAACTAATTTTCAATTACATTTGAAGGCTAAATGGGGGAAAAGGGGAACATTCCAATATTAATTCGAATAGAGTTAGTGATGGCATCTGATAAACCATCATGCGGCCTTTTTAATGCACTTTAGATTATGGAAGTGATACAAATCTGTAGCACAACTTCCTTTGGAGGGGAAGTAAAGCCATAGTTTCCATGTTGATTCTTATATGTAAGAGAACACTGGAAGGTATGTGAAAATATATTTCCTGTAAAAATTGGTAGCCTTTCACTCTTCAAATGAGTATTTGCAGGCGTCTTTATGAGGTTTGAGCTATAGGAGTTGTTATCCTGGAAAATGTAATATGACTTTCCCCAGTTTTACCCTTCATTTAACCATTATATAATATTGTAATCACTTGCCTTTTTCCCATGAGATTGCGCTTATGGGGAATCCAGCAACAGGGCACTTCACAACAAGGTCCTTCCCAGCTACCGCAGCGATAGGGGACATGGTTCGCACGTGAGGCAATCCTGAAACAAAACATAGTCCTTTTCACGAGAATATATATCAACATGTGAATCATTACAGGGTTTTAGACCTGAATAAATGTGGTTACTGCACATCGGCGAGAACGTGAACAAAAGTCTGAGGGTGCTTATTTTCTATATGGTGTCATTACTCTTCTACCTTCCTCAATCTTAGAATAGGTATTAAGACACAGCATAATATATGTTACTATTTTGTCTTAAATGTTTACAAATTTCAAAATGACCAATATGTTGTTTATTTTGAAAATTTAATTTATATCTCTTTAAGAAAAACCTCTTTTCGCTTTGAGATATTTTGCTATACATATAGAGAAAGAAGATAAGATTATTATTAACACATGATGAACTCTTGAGATAATTTAATTGCCATTCAACCCTCTGGTTTTTTTCCCCCCTTAATATAATGGGCTCACTTTTCTTACCATATATATTGAGCCTGGCCGAGTGCTCGGATGAACCAACACGGTTTGATGCCAAGCATTGATACTCTCCACCATCTTCAACTCTCACCGAGCTAACATTGACATGGCTGATGACGTCACCATGCACAGTAACATACTGACCAATCATCAACCTGGATAAAAAAATAAGTAATGACACTTTTGTGAAAATTTCAGCATTTAATAAACATAAGAATGGAGGATTAAAACAATTTATAGAAGAAGGAAAAAAGCTAAAGATTAGTAGGGTTTCAATAATAACATTTTATAAATACTTACTTAATTACTCTATGACATTAGGAAATCGAAAGTTCATTGCCACACTTATAATTGTACGCCACCTATACCTATAGTGAGCTAGTTCTATCCAGTCCACCTCATTACACCCTATCTCTTTCAGGTACATTCTAATGTTATCCTCTCATCTGTGTGAAGGTCTTCCCAATGGTCTCTTCCCATTGGGTTTTCCAGTCAGTAACCTGAACACGGTTCTAGAAGAATGTCCTGCCCACCGTAGCATGCAATATTTGATTACCTTAACATTGTCTGGTTATGAGTGCAGGGTATGTAACTAAAAATTATGTTACCTCTTCCACTTTCCACTATCTTCATCCCTCTTAGGCCCAAATGTTTTCCTAAGCACTTTCTGTTAGAACACCTTAAATTTCTTCTCGTCATAACTTTATATACATAAGAAAATTAAATGATTTAAAAGACATATTTAGTAATAAATGCCATATTTAATTTTACAAAATTCAACAAACATGTAACTTATGATAATTTGTAACCGCTCTTTTAGCATGTGTGTGGTTACTATACAGTTCTACTAAGTCAATTTAATTTTGATAGAATATAAGTAAATAACAGAAATTAAATTTGAGAGTAAGTGTGTAACAAACAAATCAGGGATGTGAATGAATAACAACTACACTAAAATCGTGTACAAATTAAGAACCTATGTACAAGTAGATCATTAACTCAACATAAACTTATACCATTGTATATTTTTTTATTATTATTGGTTCAATTTGAAAATGATCTTCAAGTGAAGAAATATATTTAGTAACTATTTATATTCATTGACTTTATTTAGTAGGTCAAAACTCTAAGAGATACAAAATAAATAATTAGGTAATAAATGTTTGTTCTGAATGTCTCACTACCCGATGGGGTTTTCCGGAGATAAATAAAATATTTATTTTATTTATATTATATATTATAAATATATTATGTATGTATATTATATGATTGTTCTTTGTTGAAATGTGGTGCTGAAGAAGACTTGAGAAGATCAGGGGAACAGAGTGAGAAATGAACAAGTCCTAAGAAGAGTGGGTGAGAAGAGAACTATTTTGGATGTGATTCTTCGGTGCAAATCAAACCGGATCGGAAACATCCTAAGGAGGAACTGTCTTCTACACAACGTCAACTTAGGAAGAAGGAAGATTCAAATATTGGATAACTTGAAGGAAAGAAGAAAATTCTGGGAGCTGAAAGAGGAGGCAGAGGACAGACCAGGGCACATTGGAAGTCTAAGTTCCCTGACAAAAGGAATGTTATATATTATAAATATATATAATATATTACACAATTGAGAGGTCAAGTACTCTCACAGGAAGAATTTGGTATCTGTTAGATAAGTAAACCTAAACAAGATGAGAGGTTGGCTATTGTTAAAATCTCTATTTTGAAAGTTGGTAGCCAGTTGGCTGACAGGTTGAGTGAAAATAGAGATGTCTTGAACAAATTTCTTACATTAGACTAGAAACCTCTTACTCGTATGTTACGTAAACAAACAGAATTTATGATATTGGAAAGACCAACAACAATATTCGTCATATGTTGTAACAGATTTAATTTCAATAAAATAAGAGCAGTTTATAAATTTCATTCTACTGCTATTTTTAAACTGGAGTTGATTTCTCTAAACTCATACCAAGTTATTCTCAATAACAATAACATTTTATTGGCACACACTCAATATGAATAATTTGGTATAAATAGGTTTGAATTGTTTTGTATACTGAATTTTTGGCCAAAATTAATGTCCTGAAATATATTTATTTGATTTATCTCATTTTCTTCAAGTTAATCACCTACATTTGAGATACACACGAGTTTATAAGTGTAGCTAAATTATTTATGATAATATTTATTCAGTAATAATCATGATCAAGAATATTTATTTTGGACACATTTGTAACAGCTTTATTCATTCACAAACTACAGTTAAATTTTCATAGGATGATTCTTATCTGACTTCTAGAAAGGTTACTTCGTCTACTTTTGCGTATTTTTACATCAAGTCGTGTACTCTTCAAATGTCATTTTTGATAGATATTAAGATACCTATAAAATAACACTAATTTCAAAGTAAAATATTATCAATGTTGCATGTAAAATTTATGTCTGTATTTTCTAAAAGAGCCTTTCAGTGAAAATTGAATTGTATGTATATATCAATAGTGTTTGAAAATATGACTAAATGATAAATAATATGGGGTCAAAATATGATGAATTCTAATTTAAATTATACAATATTTGTGCTAAGTGTAAACTATTTGAATCCATAGAGTTCTTAGATGTTGGTGGTTTGTCTCACCTGTCAATGTGAGGAAGTGGGAAGCCATCTAGTGACCAAGTGAAGTGGGGGGTTGGGTTCCCGGCTGCGATACACTTAAGGGAAACGGAAGGACCAGGCTGCATGGTCTGTTCAATGAACTTGTACACCAGTTGAGGAGCAGCATCTGAAAATACAACATTTCAATGAAAGGAGAAAATAGGTCCAATCGTGTAAAGATTGTGGGGCTAATGGATTGCATTTGTTTGTGTATCCAGCTTGTGGAAAAGGTAATATTTCTTTGCCAATAATAGCATTTTATATATTTACTAGCATCTGTGAGCTCTTGAGCTAAGGCTATACTGGGCTAGTGTATCCCCTACTGAAGGTATTATTTGCTAAATGATTTTCTACTCTACTTGTGCACCATTGCAATTAGGTTCCCTCTAAATTCTAAATTTCATTCCCTCCTGATTAATGTATAAATGAAGATGTGCTGGATAGTTATTATTACATATAGAATGGTATTAATCAATCTTCCTCATCCCTACCCCATTAGTGTATAAAGGGATAGCCTGGACAGGTAGTATGAGGCGGTGGATAATTTAAAATAGCTACTTTTGGTTATACGCATGTCTTATCATATTTTTTATACTTGGTTTGATATAAAGATTTTAAAATTGAGATAATTTAATCCCCACAGAGGAAATTTATAACTTTGTTGCATTTTTTCGATGTTTCAACCAACCTTTTACTTATGTTTCATTGTAATGCCGTTACATTATACTATATAATCTTTTGATTTAAAACAAAGGGTAACAATCAAAGGTAGTTTAACAAAATTGTTTTAATACAAGTTAGTTTAAATCTTTGGATGGTTACAGGGGTGGATCCAGATCATTTTCATAGGGGGGGGGGGNATTTTCATAGGGGGGGGGGGTCATAGTTATAAATAGCATTTTTTTTTTACAATGTTAGATTTCTGTTTAAAGCCATTCAATAGTTTCTCATTCATATTTGATCTTAACTATGTTCTAAACCGTGGTCATTCTCCCTAATTTTTTAAAAATCAGATAGTTTTTACAAAATATTTGGAGTGGCCCTCCTTCAACAATTTTTTGAAAATTGGGTCACTCTAGAAGCTATGAGTAGTCTTCGTCTTGATATTAAAAAAATAAAAAATAGATTCTTTTATAGGCCATTTAAAGAGTTCCTCACCTAGAAGTTTTTGAGATTTGGATGCCCCTCGAAGCTATTTGGAATGATCCTCACCTTAATTTTTTATGATAGTTAGATATCTCTAGAAGATAATCTTTGAAGTCGTCTTCCACCGACAAAATTTTGAAAATTGAATTATTTAAGAAACTAGGCTATTTGGGGTGGTCCTCGCCTGAAAATCCTTCAAAATGGCATGCACTAGAAGCTATTTGGAATTGTCCTCCCCTATATATTTTTGGAATTTGGATGACCTCGGAAGCTATTTAAAGCTTTCATACCCTGACCTTTTCTGCCAGCTAGATGCCTCTAGTCTAGTAGTTATTTGAAGTGGTCTTCTCCGGCAAATTTTTAATAATAGAATGCATCTAGAAGTCATTTGGAGTTGGATTTAAGGCCATCTTTCAGCTTCATAATCAATGATATCAGAGAATTTGAAATATAGCTAGGGGAGGAATTTATTCCAGAAAGGGGCAAATAATTTCCAGGGGGGGCATAGCCCCCCACAGTTCCGCCGCTCCTGCTGTCCACACATATTCTATATTCGATATTCGTGGATGAACTGCTCTCAGCCTCTTTCAGACGATTCGACTTTACGCCGGACGCCACGCCGTGTCCGGCACGGTGCCGAACTTAGAAATAACCATTGGTGCATATGAGTGACTTCACACCTAAGAACCATGCCGTGTCCGACCGCCGTTGTCAACACGGCGCCCATTTCAATCCGGCACGGCGTTAAATGTGCGTGTTCAGACTTGCCGACTTTTCACCGTCCGGCGGACACAGTTCAGTACATTATAGGCAACGATATAGATAGTGTGTGTCACAGAGGTGTCGTGCTTTGTTCGTGTGTTTTAAAACAGGTTTGGGTTTATTGATAATGGAGGGTCATTAGGTATTAATAGCTTTAGTATCAAATATACCGGTTCTTTGGGATAAAAGCCTAGAAGACTACAAGTAACGTATGGAAACTACAGAAGCATGGAGGGAAGTATTCAAGGAACTGAACCCGAATTTCAAGGAAATGAGTGACGAGTAAAAAAAAATCGCCTAGTTTTCTAATAATACATATAGTTATTATTATTTTTTATTATTTAGCACCGCGTCTTACTACCCGTTCGGGTTATACGCTTAAGTAATAATTACGCTAATGGATTAGGAATTGGAAGGGTTGAACTTAAAGGAAGTGAACCCGCATTTGCGTGGAGGAAGAGTGGTAAACCATTTAGGAAAAACCACCCCCCAGTTCACCCGACCGAGATTCGAACCTCGATCTCCCCGTCCTCGGTGGTCGTGAAAAAACCACCCCCAGTTCACCCGACCGAGATTCGAACCTCGATCTCCCCGTCCTCGGTGGTCGTGCTCAACACGACTAGCGCGTTAACCAACTACGCCACCGAGGCGGGTAATAATAATAATACATATAGTGTTTCAACGGATTGGCCCTCTGAATCCAAAATAAATTGTTCTGTAATGTCGACTTTATATAGGCCTAGACAGTGCAAATATTGACATTTATAAAATAATTGTTGTAAACGTTGGTAATTAATAGTTAAGCAACATTTTAGAAGTACCCATAAAGATAGTTTTATCTTATTGTGTGTCCTTTTCATGTTGTTACTAGCAGGTACGGATTCGGGGAGGAGGGGGTGTCAAAGGTTCAGTTGACCCCCCTGTGAACGTTAGAAAATTAATACAAAAAAACCAAATGAAGGCTCAAATTTTAGTAAGAAAATACAACACAGATAAATTATACCATTTTTTAAAAATCTTTTTACGCGCAGACACCTTTTAATCCTTGTCCACACATTTGTTATTCGTCCACGTTTATTCAATTTTCTATATGGATCACGCAAGTATGGAAAGAATATTCGTTTTCATGTACGAATATTTGTCGTGTATAGTGAGTAACTAACATTTTCCTGCCTAGAGACGGTAGACTACCACATATCAAACTATGGGGGATTCTGCTCTCCTGTAAATAATTTGCCTCTCCCTGGAATAAATTGCCCCCCTAGATATATTTCAAATCCTCTGATATTATCGAATATTAAACTGAAAGATGGCCTTAAATCAAACACCAAATGACTTCTTGATGCATTATATTGTCAAAAATTTGCTGGATAGGACCACTTCAAATAACTACTAGACTAGAGACATCTAACTGGCAGAAAAATTCAGGGGAGGAAAGCTCTAAATAGCTTACAAGCAGTGGCGCAGGAACTAGGGGGTACGGGGGTAAATTTTACCCCCCCCCCCAAAATTTAGGGAGGTAAAAAGTATCATTTTTACCCCCCCAAAAAAATA